>JAJHUR010138889.1:0-10000 GCA_027495735.1 Lutjanus campechanus
GAGGGAGATGCTTCGTGATGTAACACTTGGTTGGAGGTAGATGGAGGATGGCCAGAATCCTGCTGAGGTGGTGAAGGGGTGGAGGTGGGCTGAACGAACTCACGGCTGAATGACAGCTGGATGACGCGGAGAAAGAGAGCACTTTTAAATATGACAGCTGATGACTGATTGGTTAAGAGAGAGAGGGTGGCAGAGTGTGATTGGATGAAAGGATGAATGGGAGTGGAGCATAGTATAGCAGGGAATTGGTTGACTTTGAAAGCATGTGCAAAGAAGATAGTCTTCCTGACTGAATTTTCTCTAAGCTTCATTTCATACTGTACAGAGGACGGCTCGTTTTGATAAAAATATAGGTTGTAGCTCGTTGTCTGTGTCTGTGTTACCACGGTTAGAAAGAGCTCATTTGCTGTCTAACAAACTTTCGCTTGGGAGTTATTGATCCAGGAGGTTCGAATCTGTGAATATATTTCTAACTTTACCGCAGTCAGAAAACTGGCCATGTCTCATCCCAAGCATGAAGTAAAACTTAATCAAATCGTGTAAATGAGCCATTTTCATCAATTCATCTGCTCTCGGTGCACCGCTTCATCATCTCCTCTTTATATTGTAAGAGCGTGAAACTTATCATGTTCTTACAATATAAATTATCACATTATAACGTGAAATTTTTCACGTTTTTACAATATAAGTTATCACGTTATAACGTGAAACTTTTCACGCTTTTACAATATAAGTTATCACGTTATAACGTGAAACTATATTGTTATAACGTGAAAATATAGTGTTCTAACGTGAAAAACATCTTGTTAGAACAATAAACTTTTCATATTATAACATGATTCTGATCTAATTTTTTTTCTTAGTGTGGCAGCAATACGCTTCCATAGTCCGCAGCACTGTTTTATCTTCTACAACCACCACCATCCTATAAGTTATCTAACTTATAGGATCTGTGCTTCCTGCACGGAGCATTGAGCGTTTTTACTCAATGTGGGGCGTGGTTTTGGACGGAGCACTGACGGGAGGGGGAGGAGGTGGTGGAGCCTAGAGGAGGTGCCACTTCTCTCTCAACAGCTCTCTCAACATTACCAACTATAGCTTTAAAAGATAAATTTGGTATTTTTCAACCTGGGCCCTATTTCCCATGTGTATGTGTGTGTATGATTGATAGGTACAACTCGTTTTAAAATTGGTTCAGTATTGAAGGAGGCGGATGTAGTCGGCAGCCGTGAAATGAGTTTTATTGGTAGATATAAGGGCAAATGCATCCCGTAAAAGTTTGTGCATTAAAAGTGCTTTTTTTCGCCACAGACCAGCTCAGATCGCCAGTGTAATCTCTGTCAACAGCATGCTTCACTTACTGCTTGCTGTGTGTGACGACATCTTGCGGGATCTTTGCTTGTTGCCGGATGAAAACAGAGGAGTCATGCTGAGAGCCGGTCAGAGCAGGGTTGGTTGTCCCGGAGTTCAGTTGAAAGTTTTACTGCAACGATTGAAAACAATGGTTCGTGTTTGTGCTTCGCCAAATTGCAAGAACAGGATGTCGCGTAACGACTCGCGCAACTTTCATAGGCTGCTTTTGTCGGACAGCAACATGCTGAAGTTGTGGCTAATTGTGCTACAAATGGATGCTAACACTCCTGTCCAGACACTGCGCCTTGCAGACCATCGGGTCTGCAGTGCACATTTTTTCCCAAAAGGACTACTGCCAGCCCAAGAAGAGAAGACATCCAATCCCGAAACACTTCTTCCTCAAGAAAACGGCTGTCCCACTCGTTGTCCTCCGTTTTCTTCTGGCAGTGAGCAAAGATCCCGCGGGATTTCGTCACACACAGCTCAGAGCAAGTGAAGGGTAAGAGAGAGGCTTTGCATGCCGTTGACAGAGATTACACTGGTGATCTGAGCCAGACCGTGGCGAAAAAAAGCACTTTTAATGCACAGATTTTTACGTGACGCATTTGCCCTCATATCTACCGTTATAACTCGTTTCACGGCTGACGGCTGCATCCGCCTCCCTCAATACTGAACCAATTTTAAAACGAGTTGTATCTATCAATCATACACACACATACACATGGGGAAATAGGGCCCAGGTTGAAAAATACCAAAGTTATCCTTTACTTTGAATATAAGCACTTTCTTGAATAATATTACAATGATCTGCAGCACTGATTATCAGTTTGGGTCTTATCTAATAAGGTTTTTCTAAAAATGCAATAAGTGAGTTTTTATGTCATTATTATAACTATTTTTTCTGAGACATCAATCAAATCTTCTTTGAACTGTACTGTTGTATTTATAGGATTAAAATCATTCATATAAGGCCCTTCTGACCTATGGTGTCCCCCCAGGGCCATAGCCTTAGCCTCCTCTTGAGCTGTCTATACATATTACCACAGGGTAATGTCAACACTAATTTCAGTATCATGCATACTTTTATTTATACTTGGTCAGATTATTGTATCTCATTGTATACAGATTTAAGCCAAAAAATGATCCCACCCCTACAGCTAGCACCAAAAACAGCTGCTAAACATTCGATAAATACTAGAAAATAGAAGATCATATCAGTCTTGTTTTAGCTTCTCTTCTCTAATTACCAGTCAGTTTTAGAAGTGATTTTACTGATTATATTTAAAGCACTTCATGGTTTAGCTTGGAGTTATAAGTCCAAACATTGCCTCAGATCCTCAGACAAGGCTTTGCTGCTCCGTCCTGGATTATTTTAATCCTAATTCAACTATTTAAGCCATTTTGTTTTGAAAAACACTGTATAAATCATTTTTATTTTTAGTGAAACTACCTATTCACCCAAAACAAAACAAATGCACTTCTAACACCAGTCTAAAAACCAGTTTTAATGTTATTTTTCAGACTCTATCACCTGTGTGAGATGTGACCCTGAGTTCTGGTCAAATGAGAGAAGAGATGCCTGTGTGAAGAAGGAGGCAGAGTTTCTGTCATATGTAGAGATTATGGGAGCACTGCTCACTGCAGCCTCTCTATTTGGAACATGCCTGACTGCTGTTGTGGCATTTATTTTCTTCAGATACAGACAAACTCCTGTTGTCAGAGCCAACAACTCTGAGCTGAGCTTCCTGCTGCTCTTCTCCTTGAGTCTGTGTTTCCTGTGTTCTCTGACCTTCATCGGTCGGCCCTCTGAGTGGTCCTGCATGCTGCGACACACAGCGTTCGGCATCACCTTTGTCCTCTGTATCTCTTGTGTTCTGGGGAAAACTATAGTGGTGTTAATGGCCTTCAGAGCCACACTTCCAGGCAGTAATGTGATGAAATGGTTTGGGCCTGTGCAGCAGAAACTCAGTGTTCTGGGTTTCACGCTTATACAAGTTGTCATATGTATCCTCTGGTTAACAATTTCTCCTCCTTTTCCATTTAAAAATTTTCAAAAGTTCAAGGACAAAATCATCTTGGAGTGTGCTCTGGGCTCAGCTGTAGGCTTTTGGTCTGTACTTGGGTACATAGGACTTCTGGCCATGTTGTGTTTTAGTCTCGCTTTTCTGGCTCGGAAACTGCCTGATAATTTCAATGAAGCCAAATTTATCACCTTTCAGCATGCTGATTTTCTGTGCAGTATGGATCACTTTTATCCCAGCATATGTCAGCTCTCCTGGGAAGTTCAGTGTTGCTGTTGAGATATTTGCTATTTTGGCTTCAAGTTTTGGACTGCTCATTTGTATTTTTATTCCAAAATGTTATATTATCTTACTGAAACCAGAGAAGAATACAAAAAAGAATATGATGGGGAAGGGGGCCCCAAAATGAAAACAACGTTGTAGTGGCATCATATTTTTTTCCAAGTGTATATAATTTAATTTGTGTATTGAAATGATATATCACTGGGGACATGGAATGTCACCTCTCTGGTGGGGAAGGAGCCCGAGCTGGTGCTTACCAACTAGATATAGTAGGCTCACCGTGTGGAGAGGGGCTCAGAGCATATGGCCTTCTGAGTCTCTAAGTGGCATCCTGGAAGAACATCCTGGTAGAACATTTCAATGAGGTATTTCTATATTAGCTGGTGCTGATTGATAAGAGAAGGTGAAAGGGAATAGTTGGTGAACAAGTTTCAGCTCTTGTTTTTTATCTGCGTCATTGCACACAGAAATGTAACAGCATAACAGGCTGTAACCTTCATGAACCGAGTCTCTTAATCACTACAAACCACAAACCTAACTGTGATGGAAGAGAAGAGTGATCAGCATGATGCCCTGTCAGCTACATCTTTGAGAGAGCATGCAGGTGACACTTGCTTGTTTGCTTGTTGTTTGCGCTTGTTTTTGTCACTCATCAGCTCAGATTGTCATTGTTAGTGTCTCACAACATGATGGAGAGGATCAAAGTGAGAGAACTTATTTTAAGATATGTTTTGTTTAACGAGAAACAGCTTTTTAATTGCCCTCGCCAAACTCACCAGACTGCTTTTGCATTATCATCAGCATCAGCTTCATTCAGACTTTACAGAAACTAAATAAAATGATCAAAAATGTCTTGGCTCATCTTTTCACTGCTCCAACAATGGCTAACTCTGTTTTGGTCCAAATCCTTAATTCATGCTGTAAAGAAGGGAGCAGCGCACAACACGGATGTTGAAGACAGGCATTTAAACATGAGTCTATCTGATAAAACATATTCATGTAGGCTCATTTAGGAATTTAGCATGGTATACTGCACTGTAAAAAAAAAGGGCTGCATTGTTGAATAACTGAAAAGGACAGTCAAATCTGATTCTACTATGGAAAATCTTAGTCTTCTGTGTAATTGGAGAATTATGTAATTAACACATCTCAGAGGCCTATATAAAGGCCTTTATATTTTAATGGTCTTAATGGTTTATGTGCATTTTGCACTGTATCTGAGACACAAACTTAAAGATACTGTAGGTTTTTATTATATCTTCCAATATAGTCATTGTCTCTGTTGTTGTTTGTTTGCCAGTCATTTTCAGAACTCTCAGCCACAGATGGCTGTATTATGGTCGGTTATGCAAACAGACCTATTGCGCCACAGACTTTGCACTTCAGATTTGAGCCATTCTGAGGGGCAAGTGGTTTCGTCTCCAATGCGCTGTGCAAAAGATAGCAAATGTGCCTGACCATAACTTTGTTTTGACTTCATTTTTAGATTCTCAACACATGGCTGCACAGAGTAGGTGCAAATATTTGCTGTTTGCTATCTTGCAGGTGTGACTAAGATAGCAATGCCACCTGTGCCACTGGTGCATTTGGTTTGCACCAGGTGTAAGAAAGGCTCCAGAATGTTAAAATATTCTGTAAAAAATGGAAAGGTTTGCAGAGCACAACTGAATATTATCTGATATAGTATTAAGACATTTACAAGAGGTTGAGGTTGAAAACTTCTGTTTGGGCACCTCCCTCCCATTGTCCCAACGTGGAGGTCCACAGAGATAAAACATCACTCTTTGATGATTGTTTTTGCTGCTCCAGAATATATAAATATCAGTTGAAGACTTTGATTTGCATCAAGGTACATGTGATGCCACCCAGTGGTTAAGGTTTCTTTTTTATATACAGTATGACATCCACTCAGAGATGGCCAGAGAAGGGTTGGGCTTTCTTACAGCTGTTGTTGGTGGTGTTGATTTCTCGGACTGAGGAACTGGTGTGCAGGCGGAGAGGAGATCCTGAGAACCCCCAGTTATCTAAAGATGGCGACATTCTGTTTGGGGGAATTTTCTCTTTGCACAACAAGTGGAAAAACAGAAAGGATACCTATATGCACAAACCACTGCCACTGCAATGCACCAGGTAAATTATTCTTCATTCCATTTCAAATACCTAAGATATGAGTATAGATACAAAGCAGGTCCAAAAGAACAGAATATTGATATCAGAAATATTGCTTGTTCTGTATATCAATACCATCAAATGCTTTAATTTAGTATGTTAATGTTTGTATTTCAAAGACAAATTGGTTGTGTTTCCAACTATGTCTAACTGTCCATGTTAAGTTTGAGTTTCAGAGGGTTCCAGTATGCCCAGGCTATGCTCTTTGCCATAGAGGAGATTAATAACAGCACAGACCTACTGCCTGGTATCTCTCTGGGCTATAGGATCTATGATTCATGTTTCATGATTGCCAGATGTGTGAGAGTCGCACTGGCCTTGGCTAATGGTAATGAATTACTATTTGCCCCCTCTGAGGCACCATGTACCAGACCTGCTGAAGTGCAGGCCATTATAGGAGGGCCCTCTTCCACGTCTTCCATTGCTATATCCAATGTCATCGGACCCTTTCATATTCCACTGGTGGGTATGATAGGTAAAAATGAAATCACATTTGTTAAAAGTAATGATTATCCTGTAATCTTGTATCCCCCCACTGGTCAAAAATTGATCTGAAAGAATTACAGTTGCTGTGTTGGCTTAAATCTTCTATATTTCAGATACTCATCTTGAGATATGATTTTTTTTGTCTTTTAGATCAGCCACCTTGCTACTTGTGCTTGTCTCAGTGATAAAACCAAGTACCCATCCTTCCTCAGAACAATACCCAGTGACTACTATCAGAGCAGAGCCCTGGCTCAGTTGGTCAAACACTTTGGTTGGACTTGGGTTGGAGCCATTAGAACAAATAATGATTATGGCAATAATGGCATGGCCACATTTATTGAAACAGCCCAGCAGCTGGGAATCTGTGTAGAGTACTCTGTATCTGTATATAGAACAGATCCACCAGACAAAATACGAAAGATAGTTGAAATTATCAAAGCTTCATCCTCCAAGGTTATTGTCACTTTCATCCCCCCCCCAGATTTGTATTTAATAGTAAATGAGATGTCTCACCACAATTTGACTGGGTACCAGTGGGTAGGCACTGAGGGCTGGATCTTTGATTCCCAAAGTGCAGCCATGGATAGGCATCACATTCTGGATGGTGCTATAGGCCTGTCCATCCCCAAAGCACATGTCAGTGGCATGAAAGAGTTCATGTTGGATTTGAAGCTCTTAAATTCATCTACAAGTAGCTATGAATTGTTTATAGAGTTTTGGGAGACATTATTTAACTGTAAGTTTAAGCTGTCAAAGTCATCAGAGAATCAGAGAGAATGTACTGGACATGAAGATGTGACTGGAGTGAAAAACAGCTTCACTGATATGTCACTCATGCCTCTCTTTTACAATATCTATAAAGGAGTGTATGCTGTGGCCCATGCACTTCATAATATTCTCAGCTGTAATAAAACATGTAACAACAAGGTGCAGCTAGATTCATTTACGGTGAGTTTAACAACAAAGACTTGATTTATAATTTTTACACTGAGTCATAGTAAAAAAGGCACTTAATGCCGTGTGTTTATCTTGTTGTTTACACAACTGAGCTAAATTTTTTTGTCAATGTTATTTATCTTCTTAGATTTTACAGCACATAAGAAAGATTCGCTTCAAAACAAAGGAAGGAGATGAATTTTACTTTAATGAGAATGGAGACCCAGAAGCTAAGTATGAAATTATAAACTGGCAGCCAACAAAAAATGGCATCGTGGACTTTGTCACAGTTGGTCGTTATGATACATCTTTACCTGCAGACAAACAGCTGAATCTGCAAAATACGTCTTTAATTTGGGCACAGAACTCACAACAGGTAAACTACCATGTGATCACTGTTATTATGAATGAATGTCTATTTGAATTGTTATAGGCATTTTTTTTTCAGTTAATAGTTATCATTACAGTATCATAATGTTTGGTTTCAATGTGTCAGACTTAATTAGAGATGAATACAAAACAACACCTTGTCAAATTGAATGCCCATACATATTTCTTTTCTTATTGTCATTTAATTCATGTAGGTACCTTTGTCAGTTTGCAGTGAGAAATGTCCCTCAGGAACTCGTAAGGTTCTGCAGAAAGGAAAGCCTGTCTGCTGTTATGACTGTTTAAGATGTGCAGAGGGAGAAATAAGCAACATTACAGGTGCAGTAATGTCATCGACGGCAACTTGACTTGAACACTGGGGGGGTGGGGGCTGGGCAAAAATTATCGGTCTATATAATGTTGATGAAGTGAGGGGTATGGATGAATATTTTCCCAAAAATGACACATTATGACCATATGACAACTTTAGTCTATTTGGTCTATTCTATGAAGCCCAATGCCCCCCGGATATGGCGCCTATGAGTAATATTAAATGCAACATAATGATTTAAAAATAATCTAAAAGTTGTCATGTTCACAGAGCAATTTTATAGCTTTTTCTTACTAACAAAGGCCTTAGGAGCTTGATGATAATGGTATTGTAAAAAACTGACAATTTCCTTGTTCGTGGATCTTCAGTATCGCCACCTAGTGGACACATGAGGGGACATGTCCAAAACGTGAAAATTCAGAGCCTTGTCACACCCAGGGTGCGAGGGCCTGTTCATTGCTGCTTGTAGCTTTAATTGATATTGTAACAAAATCATGGGCACTGATTTCTATTTTTTCCTGTTGGTACCTTAATCTTATCAGGTTCAACAACATATGGTTGTAAGTTTAATATATGGTAATCATGTAGTGTCTGTCTGATAGGCATAGAAAATGTGCTTCACAGACAGAAAACAAGACAAATTTATTTATCAAGTCTAACACCTGCCTCAATATTATTTTTCAGATTCTATCACCTGTGTGAGATGTGATCCTGAGTTCTGGTCAAACGAGAGAAGAGATGCCTGTGTGAAGAAGGAGGCAGAGTTTCTATCATATGAAGAGATTATGGGAGCACTGCTCACTGCAGCCTCTCTGTTTGGAACATGCCTGACTGCCTTTGTGGCATTTATTTTCTTCAGATACAGACAGACTCCTGTTGTCAGAGCCAACAACTCTGAGCTGAGCTTCCTGCTGCTCTTCTCCTTGAGTCTGTGTTTCCTGTGTTCTCTGACCTTCATTGGTCGGCCCTCTGAGTGGTCCTGCATGCTGCGACATGCAGCATTCGGCATCACCTTTGTTCTCTGTATCTCTTGTGTTCTGGGGAAAACTATAGTGGTGTTAATGGCCTTCAGGGCCACACTTCCAGGCAGTAATGTGATGAAATGGTTTGGGCCTGTGCAGCAGAAACTCAGTGTTCTGGGTTTCACTCTTATACAAGTTATCATATGTATCCTCTGGTTAACAATTTCTCCTCCTTTTCCATTTAAGAATTTTCAAAAGTTCAAGGACAAAATCATCTTGGAGTGTGCTCTGGGCTCAGCTGTAGGATTTTGGGCTGTACTTGGTTATATAGGACTTCTGGCCATGTTATGTTTTATACTTGCTTTTTTGGCTCGGAAACTGCCTGATAATTTCAATGAAGCCAAATTCATCACCTTTAGCATGCTGATATTCTGTGCAGTGTGGATCACTTTTATCCCAGCGTATGTCAGCTCTCCTGGGAAGTTCAGTGTAGCTGTGGAGATATTTGCTATTCTGGCTTCAAGTTTTGGACTGCTTATTTGTATTTTTATTCCAAAATGTTATGTTATCTTACTGAAACCAGAGAAGAATACAAAAAAGAATATGATGGGGAAAGGGGCACCAAAATAATCCTGAAATCTAATAAAAAAATATATCTTGGCAAATCATTCAAGTGTCATCATCTGTATATAATGTCATTTGAAATTACTGCACTTAAAGGCATAGTTAGAGATATAATCCGACGCACTTTTAGTCAAAATCACCGTATTTCTCCTCACTATCCACTATCCACAAGCTGAGAGCATGCTGAAAAAAAAATCCAGTTTCAATACACAGCCTGGACTCTGAATTTCAGCAGGTAAATCTGTGGCTCGGACCGAGCCACCAAAACCTGGGTCCACCCCCTCACGCTCGGGGGGCCGGTTCATAGTCGTGCACAGGTCAGACATGGGGGAGGGGGAGTAGTAGGTCGCATAGCATGTGCAGTTAGAGTAAGAGAGAGACACGGTATATCAGGTGCAAATGTCATGGCTGAAAAACAGCCCAAGAGAAAACAGTCGGAGGAGCATGATTTAAAAAAAAAAAATGGA
>JAJHUR010138892.1:0-20768 GCA_027495735.1 Lutjanus campechanus
CCAAAGTGAATTTAAAGTTATACTGTGACACTTAATTCCCTCATATTATTACTATAGTGACTTGTAATGTGATTCTGTTACTCAAAACTTTAGTCTGTAGGGACTTTATGGTGTTTTGTGTTTTACAACATTTGTATAGTGACTTATAATGTGACTTGATACTAAACAGTGATTGTGATGCAGTCTCTTGAAATAATTCAGTGACAATATAAAGTGAGTTTAGAGGAACTTTCTGATGTTTAAATATTTTTCTCCATATAGTGACTGACTTATATTGTGATGTTGGTACGCCATACTGACTCTGATATCCCTGTAGTGTCATTATAATGACCCTTTATACAGAGTTTATAGTGTTTTTGTGATGTTTAAACCCTGTACATGTCTCTACAGTGTGTCTAGTGGCTCCTGTTGTATTGACTGCATGGTAGTTATATGTCCTCGGATGTCCCTAGTAAAACTCATAGTGCCATATAATGTCATATAATGTATACCAAACACACATGTATTTTTTATATCTGGAGACTAAGATTTGTAGCACAGGGCCTCTCTGCAGCACTACAGTACTTTATTATAATGCTGTTTTGTCACTTTTTTTCCCCCCATGATCAATAAACGGCAGCTTCTGTGATCTGGATATTGCACTTGACCTTATTGTGGTTTTGATGATATTTAAATTAATTGTGCAGCCCTACTATATATGGAGTTTAGAGTAAAATAATCAATGACTCTGGTACTCCATACTGTGATTAAAGGGATCTTATGCTGTTTGAAACTCTTAAAATATTCCTATAATATTAATATAATGACTGATAATGTGAATTAACCACACCATACTAGATTTATAGGGACTTACAGTGACTTTATGGTGTTTATGTCTCTTTTGCTGTACCTATAACACTCATGTAGTCATTTATAATGGGAATTTGGTGCTCAAAATTGAGTTTATTGTGAGCATACGGTCTTATAATACTTATATATTGACTCATAAACTGATGCATTCTGGGTTGTAGTGACCGTATGATGTTAAAATGATCCTGCAGTATCCATATAGTGACTTATAGTGTGATATTGGTCCTCTGTAATGAGTTTATAGTGGCCTAAAGGTGATTTATATTTCCTAAAACCGTCCTATAATATTCCTGTAGTGACTTATCTTGTGTTGTTGGTGCTTTATATCGACTTTATGGGGCGTATGTGTCGTCAGATGTCTCTATAATACTCTTAAAGTGAATTTGGCACTCAAAATTGAGTTTATAGTGAGTTTATGGTGTTTGGATGTTCCTTTAATATTCATATATAGACTTATATTGTGATGTACCTAGTTTATGATACCTTACCTTTATGTAACCTTTTGGCATTTTATTATCTTTCTAAAAAGGACTCTGTGTGTGATTATATCACAATATATTTTATGTAATGTTTCCACAGAGGCTCATTGACTCACAGATCTTATTTTAACTTTATTTATAGCTCTTTATCTTTAATCTGTTTTATGAGGGCTATAAACCGGCTGCTCTCACAGGGAGCTGGGTGTGTCTGTGATACACCTTTAGTGACCTATATCGTTGCTCAACAGTGACTTTACATTCATATATTTTACATTTACATGATTCAACATCGGATTTGTATTTAACTGAAGGTGAATCAGTATATAAACGGTGTTTCTGCCTCTATATAAGGTGTGTAGGCTGAGCTGAAGCTTGTTAATCCCTCTGTTCGTTCGCTCGTTCAGGCGTTCAGGCCTGCTCTCCTGTTTGGCCGGCTCTCAGGTGTGTCTACCTGTGGGACTGGCTGCCTGGCTGTCAGCTCACTCGCTCTGCCTGCTCTGTGCGTCCCAGGTGGGCGGGGCGGAAGTGTAGTCGAAGGCTGATTCAGTCGGCACACACCTGACACCCAGCAGCAGCAGCAGCTGCAGCAGCTCTGTGGCTGACAGATAGATGTGTTGTACCTGTGAAGAACGATCCTGATGATCGATAGAGCGATGATGTGTTGTTTAATGCTGCAAAGACTTGATTGATCGACTAACTGACAGAAGATATATTAGTTTTAACAGCTGATTGTTTATTTTTTAAGCAAAAATATCAGTTATATTGGCTACTAGTGAGGTTTTTCCACCAGCTCCAAACCAAAAATACCAATATTTTGAATCTCTTGTAGGGTTACAAATTGTAAGATCTTCCCTTGATCAATCATTGGTAAAACTAATAATCAATCGATTGATTAATCCTACATACAAAATCTTAAAAATGTTGCATATTGTGTTTTCCCTCCGCAATTAAAGTTTTATTTCCAGCATCACATCCACTCTTAGAAATAAAGATAATAAAGATAACTAGAACCATAAAGTGTTCTTCAGTTTGTCCCCATAGCAGAACCACTTTTGGTTCTTGGTAGAACTGTTTATGAAAACTCACTTAGAACCCTTTCAAAGAGTTCTACCAAGAACCCAACATAAAGGGTTATACCTAGAACCTTGTGAAGGGTTTCACCTAGAACCCCCTGTAAGAGGTTCTACAGAGAACCCTTTTATGGTGCAGTGGTTCCACCTAGAACCCTCTCTGGAGTTTCTGTCCAGAACTTTTCCACCTCTCTATATTCCAGTGGTTCTAGCTAGAACACAGGCCCTTGAAAGAGTTCTTCAAGGATTTCAACAATCTTTGAAGAACTATTTCTTCTAAAAACAAAGGGAAGAAAAAGGTTCTTTGGTTCTTCTTCTTAATGGAAACCTTTGTCTTACAAAGAACCTTTGACAAACACTTTCTCCCAAAAAGGGTTCTTCAGCAGCTAATTGTTCTGGATCCCTTTTGGAACCTTTATCTTTAAGAGCGTGGCCTGTGAAACACATAAAGAGCTACATATTTCAGATCTTTATTGAATAGTGGATCAATTAAAATTTACATGCTTGATTAAATTCTTAATGACTGATTAATCGATCATTGATTAATTGTCCCATAGCTTGCTGACATCTTGTCAGAAGACCAAAACGAAGCGAAAAGTAAAGTGAATATTGGACTTAAACTCACCAGACGTCCAGAAACACGACTCTGAATGAATCCTTCTGCTGCTGCTGTGTGTCCGCCAGATGTGTAAATATTAAAACCAACTGTACACGAGTGTTTTCACCACATCTGCTGAAGAGGTGACATGTCCTGAGCTGCAAAGATTAGTCAGCTAGTTGTCAAGTGTTAAATCAGCCCCTGAGTATTTCAACAACTGAGTAATCTGAGTGATCCTGCTCCTCTGCAGCAAATTCTCTGATTTTTAGCTTCCTAAATGTGAATATATTTTGGGTTCTTTACTCCTTTATTACAGTAAACTTAATATATTTGGGTTTGTGGGCAAAACGAGACATTTTTGGACGTCATCCTGCACTTTGGCGAAAACTGATCGACAGTATTCACCATTTTCTGACGGCTGTTAATCGAGAAAATTAATTGACAGATTAATCGACAATGAAAATAATATGATCGTTAGTTGCAGCCCTACTCTCTTCATCCCTTTATAACAATTAACTGAATATTGGTAAACAAGACATTTTGAGGATCATCATTTTCTGACATGCTGTGGACCGAACAGCTGATCGATTGATTGAGAAAATAATCTACAGATTAATCAATAATGAGAAGAGTTGTTTGCAGCTCTAAATATGTCAGGGTTGTATTTGCAGCCCGTTAGATATAGACATTGCATTAAAATAATCCTGAGTTGCAGCCTTTGTTCTGTCATGTGTCTTTTTGTATTATCTGGAGCTTTTTCCTGAACATCTTTCTAAAACAAAGAGACAGAGAAGGTCAGAGAGAGAGAGAGACAGGACTCGGACCTGTGACGTCAGAGTAACTTGGACCTCAGACCCGCCAGGACGTCTCAGTTTTTTCTTCTTCTTCTTCTTCTTATCACGACACGGCCCTGTTGTGACATCCCAACACTTCTGAAAATGTTTGATAAACTCTGACCAGAATCAGACAGCTGACGCCTCTGCGGCTTCTTGCCTCATCACACACGCTGTTTACTGGTTTTCACATCCGTTTAAAAAAGAAACGTGACGTAACACACAAACATAAACTCGATGTAATGTCACAACCGTGCCGTTATTACACAACTGGCTGGGTGACTGTTGTTATTTACAACACTTTTACAGCCTGATACGAATAATATGTTTATTGTTAAACATCTGCTGCCTCGGGCTCACGTCTTTGTATCGACTCTTTCAGGGTTTCCCTCGGTGACTTTTAGCGGAGGCGTCCCGGCGAGTCTGAATACAGACCAACGCTCCAGCGTCAGAGGAATTTATACACAGTAAAGATCATTAAACCCTGAAGAAAAACAGCAGAGGTGCAACATTACAGGAGTGTTTCAGGCTGTTTTTACTGTCTTCAACTGACGACACTGATCACAAGACGAGATTCATTAGAGTCTGTCTGATTTATCTCAGGATGTGACGTGATTAATTAGAAGGAATGTAACTAACGATTATTTTCATTGTCGATTAATTCGTCCTGTCACAATCTTGTCACGTGACGTATCTCGGTGTGCTCCAAATGTTTGTACCTGTTAAGACTGAAACGAGATTGAGACGATTGAGCAAAATGATCAAGTTGCTTCATTAATTTGGCCAAAATAAGTTTTTAATGGAGAAAAAATTAGAGCTTCTCTGCTGAGTCATCATGAAACTTTTTAACTAGCCCAAAAATTATGTTTTTGTTAATGCTTTAGCTTATGTTAGCGAGAAAATGTTGTCATGTTTTCACTTTTTATCTGACGTAACTTTTGGTCAACTTCTTCGCTAACCTTAGATACCAAAAAAAAAGTAAAGTTTTGTCAGCTTTTTAACTAACATTAGTTTGCAAACAATGTAACTTTTTGTCAACTTTATGTGCTAGCTAACGTAAGCTATAATTAAACTTTTTAACTTTTAAACTAATGTTAGCTCATAAACAATGTCATGTTTTAACTTTTTTGTTAACGCTAGATGGCAAACAAAGTAATGTTTTGTTAACTTTTTAGCTAATGTTTGCTAGCAAACAGAGGTTTTGGTTGTTGCGTTATAGTTCCTTCTGTTAAGTCTCAAAGAAAAAGGAACCATTATATCTTCTCTGAATATGACGTGACTGAGCCCTGCTGATAAATGTTGTAACACTTTGGCTTCGTCTGATGACTCATTGTCGACTGCAGCTGATAAAATGCAGCTTAATTTGACTTTTATTGTTTAATTGATTGATAATGTGCAGGTCAGTTATGGGAAACACTGAATGACTTCACACAGGGGCGGGTACCTGGAAACACCTTTTTTATTGATGCTTATCATCTTATCGTTAGTTTTGGTTTTACTCTCTTGGGTCTTTGTCCTGTGATGATTTAATATTTAAGGTTTGCTATTTCCTCTCTAACAGAAAGATGATTGATCGAACACTCTTGGAGACTTTTCAGAATTGTCTTTTCAAATAAGTAAAAATGTTTCCATTAAATTGTTTCTTGGCCCCAATCCCGATCTAGGGTGGGAATCTCTTGTTATCTCAGGATTCGATTCCAAATCAGGGAGCTACGATTTGATGATAAAACGATTCTTGATTATTCAGGGCGTGCCATGTTAGATTATGTCTGTCTGCAGATGCTCACGCTCAACCATCCTCCCTAAAACTCGAGAATTAATTTAGTTTGTCAAAGGTTCTTAAACATGATGCACATGTTACATTTATCCTTGTTTGTTGCAGATGATCGCAGCTCCGCTCGGTTCTCGTCTTAACGTTGCTCTCTTGGTGATGGTATATAAAAAGTATTCAAAATGCACTTCGCGTTCGTCTTGCAAATGCAATTTTTAAGACACTAAATCAAAACATGTTTGCATTCGCTGCCTTTTGAGAAGATGAAGTACATCTCCCCGTTAACAGCTGAAACTCTGTCGTGTGCGCGCTGTAGAGTTCCGCCTTTCACACGGACATTAACCTGCAAGCAGAGCAGCTGCTGCTGCTGCTAGCACTGCTAACATTAGCCACACTATGTGTCAGGCAGGCGGTTAACGTCAGCGCCGAGTAAACAATGTTGTTTACTCTTAGACACTGTGATCCTTTTCGGTCCGAAAAGCTGAAGCATGTAAATTGTTGTCATGTTTTGTAGGTTAATGTGCAATGTTTGTATTGCACGGGGCTAAGTGTCGTGCATTTCAGCAGCATTTATACGATTTAGTGATTGTAGACTGTGATTAACGGCTTCAATGGCTCTGAATACACAGTATTTTTTTGGACAGTATTTAACATTATCAATAAATAAACTGTGCTCAATTTTAGCTGCTTTTTAAGTGTTTTTTTTTTTTTACTGTCGGACTGACAGATTTACTTGTTGGGACTTAAAGAAACGCTCTTCGCTCTCATTAACACTTGCAGTCTGGGTTTACAGAGTGGAGCATCTTCTTCACAATCAATCAATGATCAATGATCTTTGACGACACCGCTACTTGAAATGTGCTTTAATTTTACTCCTTAAAAAAACTGTACGAACCCTACAAAGTTTACAGACATTAGTTTATGGATGTTAGCTAAAGGCAGATGAAGAGCAAAGTTTCATTTCAGCAGTGGAGCTTGAGTAGAAACTTCTGTTTGCCGAAGGCTTTTTGAACAGAACGCTGAATCCCTACAGGCCTCAGAGTTGATATCTAGTTGACCTCTGACTCCTCTTGATGAAGGACAGACTTCCTGTTTCCCTGTTTTAACTGTAGCTCCTGCAGCGAATCAATGCCTCTTTCCCGCGGTCTCATTAAACCTTCCTGTTGTGAATCCGTCTGACTTGAACAGGTACAGTCCGTGCAGGTTGCTTCAGACATGTCAGGCCATCGGCAGGCGTGTCGACAGCGATGATCAAACATCAGGGAGTGTCTTCTCCTTCTTCTTCTTCAGCTCACGTTAATTTTTACGGCTGCACCTTTTCGCAGTCATGACTTAATCACAGGCTGCTCCACCACACTGAAACTTTAAACGCTCGTCATTGTGTTTGTGTGTTTCTGGGTGAGGAATTTATCAGCAGACGATCAGCTGCTTGTAAGTTTTGTCTGTGTATGATGAGTCAGTTTTTCTGCGGTCTGAATCAAACTGTAGTAAAACGTTTTGACTCTCCTGAGCTCCTGTGTTCGGTTTGTTTACGTTCACATTTCTCTGAAAGTAAACCTTCGACTTCGGACGGCGTCTAGTCATAATTCACACTTCACATCTCTGAGGTCAGACTGGACAACAGTTGTGAGTCACTGAAGTCAGTCACAGTTTCAGTCTGGATCACAGTCATCGAGATGGTTGGCAATTAATTTAGTAATGGATTAATGATTGATTAATACGTCAGTCATTGCAGCTCTAGAGTCGTCAAAATTGCAAAATTTCCACATCTACAAAAATGATTGAATGATTGAAAATGCTAACAAAGTGATAATTTATTCTTTATTGTGATAATTTGGTCTTTTAATTGGTTTTGTGTGATTAAAATATCAATAATTTGGGGTTTTTTGGACAGTTGATGGAGGAAACAAGCCATTTTAAGATATTTACTTTGATTATTAAATTAATCGCCAACTAGTTTGATTATTGATTAATTGGTTTGAGTCAAAATTCTCTGATTTCAGTTTCTTAAATGTGAATATTTTTGGTTTCTTTCCTCCTCTTTGACAGCAAACTGAATATTTTTGAGCTGTGAGTAAAACAAGACATTTGAGGACGTCGTCTTTGGTTTTGGGAAACAGTTATTAAGTATCTAATTAAGTATCAAAGTATCAAAATCACGTCACATCCGGAGATAAATCAGACAGACTCTGATGACTCTCGTCTTGTGATCAGTGTCGTCAGTAGAAGACAGTAAAAACAGCTTGAAAACACTCCTGTAATGTTGCACCTCTGCTGTTTTTCCTCAGGGTTTAATGATCTTTACTGTGTATAAATTCCTCTGACGCTGGAGTGTTGGTCTGTATTCAGACTCGCTGGGACGCCTCCGCTAAAATCCACTGAGGGAAACCCTGAAAGAGTCGATACAAAGACGTGAGCCCGAGGCAGCAGATGTTTAACAATAAACATATTATTCGTATCAGGCTGTAAAAGTGTTATAAATAACAACAGTCACCCAGACGGGTTGCGTAATAACGGCATGGTTTCTTATCTGTTTGTATTATGTCATGTTTCTGTTTTTAAACAGATGTGAAAATCAGTTAACAGCGTGTGTGACGAGCCGCAGAGGCGTCAGCTGAGTTTATCAAACATTTTCAGAAGTGTTGGGATTTCACAACAGGCCTGCGATCTAATCAAACAGAGGTTAACTCAGGCTGAACAAGTCATTTTAATTTAATCATAATCACAATATGGTCCTCTGCAATTTTCAAATATTGCTCGAGCAATATTTGTCGATGTCGTTTTAAATTAAATATTGTCACGCTACAGAGATGTCCTGGACAAAACATCACATCTACAGAGCAGGGCTGCAACTTAATGATTATTTTCTCGATTAATTCTGATCTATAAACTCACAGAAAATGGTGAAAAATGTTAATCAGTGTTTCCTAAAGCTCAAGGTGACGTCTTAAAATGTCTTGTTTTATCCACAACCCAAAGATATTCAGTTTACTGTCAGAGAGGAGTAAAGAAACCAGGAAATATTCACATTTAAGAGGCTGGAATTAAAGAAATTTGAGTTTTCTTTCTTCCAAATTAATCAATTATCAAAGATCAGTCGAAGCATAATTGCAGCTCCAGAACAGGTCAGATGGCTGCTCTGTTTTATCCTGTGATTTGAAAGTTGCTGAAACTTGTTGTGCGTCATGTTTTTATTTAAAACACTTCCAGTCTGGACGGACTTTAACGAGTTAACGAGTCGTGGAAAAGTTCTCATGTCGGATGACTCAATAGATCATGTCATGTTTCTGAGCTGAAACGAAACAGGAAATGTTAAAGAGCGGTGAGATTTTCACATGACGCGGCTCCGCAAAAGGTCATTTTTGAGAATGCTGTGTTTGTACTTCCTCCTCCCGCAGCTGTGACCTTTGACCTCTCTCTCACACACACACACACACACACACACACACAGAAACACACAGATCTTTTCTGTTTGGATATTTGGACACCACTTGTTAATAAAAACACGGATCCCTCTGCGTCTCTCTCTCACACACACACTGCACACAGAGTTGCAGAGTTTCCACTGCCTGGTCCAAGTTTTCCCTGGGCAGCTCGGTGTTTGCATGTTGGAGCGAGCAGGCAGGCGAGCAGGCACACTTCACTGACCTCTAAAAAACCTGCCTCTCTGTTTCTATCTGTGGAGCTTTGACCTGAATCTGCCTCTTATCACCAGTGTTTCCGTATCGCCGTTTAACCTACAGCTGTAAAACTCAGGTGTGTCTTTACGCTGCTCCTCTGTGATATTTAAATCCTCTGTCTCCATTTAAACTCATGTAAAATGTGCTGCATGTAGGGAACATTTCAGAAAAATGTGTGTATTGTTGTGTGTTTTTGACATAAATCAGAAATAATGGACCATTTACAAGACTGGAGATGCTTAATTTGGAGTAAATGTTTCAAGTTTAGGGCTGCGCTTAACGATTATTTTTTTAAACAATTATTCTATTGATTAATCTAACAATTTCCCTAAAATACACATAAAAAACGTCCTCAAATCCTCAAAAATAGACACATAAATCACATTAGAGTAATGATAATAGTGGTATATTTTAAAGTTAGTCTAAGTTCCTCCCTGTTGACTCCCTGTCAGATGCTTGATCAGAAAAATACTGGACCTCAAATCAAAAGGGGCTGTGATATATATTTTAATTTAATAACTTATCACGGTCAACCCGTCACTGAACTGGACAATCAGTGCTTTGACTTAAAACCTAAACTGGTAATGACACTTAAGATACTTTTCATCACTTTTCTGGCGACTGACATGAATTAAAGATGTTGGTTTTAGCCGTTTTTCACTCATACGTGGCTGATAAAGTGAACAGAAACTATACAACAGCACAATAACACGTGGAGAAAATCTTAAGTGACTTCTGCCAACAGAAACATGTTCCACGTGTTGATAATCCTCATATATCGTGTTTGGGTGCTGACAGAAAGTAAACAGGGTGATGATGCTGCTGCAGGAGGAGGAAGAGGAGGAGGACGGGTCGCTCGGTGTTTCACTTCCAGCACTCGTGTGGAGCGGTTTGTCCTGCTGTGATTAGGGATGTGCACGATTAGTCGACTACACAATTAAACTAGTTGCTAGTTGGCACCAGAAGTACCGTCTCAATGTACGCCGTAAGCATGTATGCCTTGATGGCCCAGACAACGCTGGATGTTTATATCAGCAAAGTCGGACAGATGACAGCTCGTAAAACCAGCACAGTTTGGCACCGTTTTAATCCAGAAAATGGAAATAACTTTTAATGTAGATTGTGACAGAATAAACTGGTATATAATCACACATTAAGCACAGGCACGGACGTTAACCTGCAAACAGAGCAGCAGCAGCTGCTGCAGCTAGCGCTGCTAACGTTAGCCACACTGTGTAGCAGACTGGCAGCTAACGTCAGCTCCGGGTCGTTTTCCTGCAGACGCTGTGATCCTCTTTGGTCTGAAAAGTTGAAGTATTTAGTGAGTTGTTGTTGTCATTTTTTGTTAGTTAATGTGTAATGTTTGTATTGCACAGCACAAAGCGTCACGCATTTCAGCAGCATTTAAAATAAGATTTGGTGACGGTATACTGTGATTAACGGCTTCAAATGACTCTTAATGCACAGGTTTTTTCCACACTGTTTTTTCTTCATAAATTAATAAATTGTGCTCAATTTTAGCTGCCTTCTGAGTGTTTATTTACTGTTAGACCAGTCGACTAGTCTAAATTAAATTTTGCGTTCATTTGACAGGGAAATTAGTCGCCATGAACATTCCTGGCTGTGATAAGTCACGTCACGTTTGTGGGGCTAAAAAGATCCAAACTGTTGCGTCTCTGTCTAAAATACGACCACAGATTTAATGATCGTGGCGAGTCTCGCTCTCTGCCCAGGCGCAGCAGCTCATAGCAACATGGTGACGTAGAATATGCAAATTGACGTATTTTCATAAGTTAATACATAACTTAGATAAAAAATAAACTCTAAATAAACCTAACACATGTGATCACCACCTCATAGGTCTGGTTAGATATTTTGTGACTTTAATCCAGATCAGCTGATTTTAATTAATCAAGCAGAAATAAACTTTTTTTCCCCAAATGTGAGGATTTGCTACTTTTCTCTGTTTTATGTTGTTATATATTAATTAACTTTAGGTTTAGAGCTGTTGGCTCGTCAAAATAAACAATTTGAAGACGTCAGCTTTAACAAAATGAATTGATTGAGAACATTATTATTATTGCCTCGATTGACAGAGATGGTTTTTTGCTCTTGTATCACAGTTTATGTCTTTTACCCAGTAATCCTGCTGATTCATCTCCTCTCTGCTTCTCGCCTAATTGTTCTTTATTTAATAATTTTCCGATGTGCTTCCTTGAATCAAAGCTGGGAGATTTACAGCAAAGAATTTGTCTGAATGAGCAACATAATCTGAACTCTCTCTTGACATTGTGGCTTCAGTCAAACATTAACACGAAACGCCTTTTTAAACCTGGAAAGAAGGTTTGTTTGCGTTTGTACGATTCTCCTTGAACGCCCGTAACTGATAAGCTAAAATTAAAATTCCCAGACTCTGTGTTTTAACATGTTGTTTAAAGATTATTTGACCTGCAGTGAAACATTAACCGGAGCTGGTTTTTTTGACTGTAAAAGATGGAAATCCAGAATTTATCTCCAGTGAAAAAAAAAACCCCACCTGTGTGATCCGTAACGACCGAGCGAGTGTTAAATATTTAACTTCCTCCTCTCCTCTAAATGTTGTTCTTTCACCACAGAAAGGTCAAAGTGTAACTGCTCAGGTTTGTTTAGTCCCACTTACATCTATATCTTTTATTTAAACGCCAACTCTAAAACTTTCACCAGTTTTAGTCAGTGAAGGAGTTTTAATAATAATCTTTTTTAATCCGTTTCTGTGATGGAAGTGAAATATAACATGTTGAGGAATGAGGAAACAGCCGTTACATAAGTCAAATCTCGCTCTCTCTCCAACCCAACCAAACTCCAGAGGAAAAATCAGTAATTTCATCAGGACCACCGCTGCCTGTCAACTGTCCCTTTAAAGTGACGTATTAGTTCACTGAACAGCCAAAGTTCATGTTGCTGCTGCTGACGCTTTTATTTTGTAGTACTTTTTTTTATCGCACCAATAAAGTGATAATAAAAGGCCGGATGTTGTAGTTTATTTACTTATTTGTTGTCATATAAAAGAACTAATTATTTTACTGACAGTTTGATAGACAGATGGATGGATAGATAGATGGAACTTTATTGATCCTAAACCAGGAAATTCTAGTTTTACAACAGACGGTCATCAGATACGATACGTGGACAGTAAATATACGTGTAAACAAGGATACACTCCACCAAATATAAAGTTATTGATGTATCATTTATGAAACTATCAATATGAAAACAAATATAAGAACAAGTATTTAACCTGCTACTCCTGTAAATAATCTGAACTATCCCTTTAACTCATTTAATCCTTTAAAAAACACATACTACACATATTCTATATATTGTGAACACCTGCACATCCCTTTGTCAATATTTTACACACTTTTATCATAAATCTCTACTTTATATTTAAGATTCTTGACTATGCAGAACTATTTTTCCCCCTTCTTTTATATTTCTGGATTAGGGCTGCATAATAATAAATCACAATATTATTGAAATCAAAATATGGCCAAGCGTGATATACAAATTGTAGAACCAGAGCCAAGTTGCAATTATTTGAAAAAGGAAAAATGTGTGAAAAACGTCATCATAATGAGGCTCTGTGGTGCTGCAGAGACGACCTGATGTAAAAACCTTATTCTTCAGATGAAAGAAAAGATGTTTGTTCGGTACAAACTCCAACAAATGACAAAGAAACTGATCATTTCCACTGATCATATAGCATATTGCAAATCAGATCTTAAAACCAGTATTTACCGGCTATAATTTAATTATCAGAATAATAAAAAATATATTGATATTCATTGTGCGTCACTAATTATATTCTTTGTTCACCAAAATATCAAAAGCTAATTCCTTCTATGTGAAAACCTACTCAACTGTAAACCGGTTTCTGATTCTGAAGTCGGACTGGATGTTTGAACGTCTCTCTGTCTCTGTCTCTCTGTTTCTCTGTGTCTCTGTCTCTGTCTCTGTTTCTCTCTGTCTCTGTGTCTCTGTGTCTCTGTCTCTGTCTCTCTGTGTCTCAGTGTCTCTGTGTCTCTGTCTCAGGCCCTGCGGGGAAACCCCATCGTTGTTTATCACTTCATTACATCATAGCTGGTATCTAAACAGAAAGTTCCTGCACTTCCTTGTTGTCTGCAGGTGAATCATGTCACGCTTTCACTGGATAACACAAACACATAAACACACAGGAGGAGACTTAAAATGATATTTTTGGTGATTTTTTTAGTAGTTTTGCTTCTTCATGGCCCGAATATTGATTATTTGTACTTTTGCCAGTATTGCACCAAATTTCAGCTTCTGTGTGAGTGTGACAAACTGTCCACAACCAAATGATTTATTACTAAATGTTTTATTTACTTGCTCTTTGGTAACATGCTGATTTTGCTTTAATATTTTAATGATTTTTACAGTTTTTAAACAATTTTACACAAGGTTACAGCTGCAGCTAGGGCTGGGTGGTGTGGACTAAAAATTTGAAGCATAGACAGTAGTGATATATATCATGTTTTATTCGTTTTTCTTTAATTTTCAATATAAAAGCCTCTGAAGAGGTAAAGCACCGGTATGAAGACTGTATTACTGATATATTTCACATAATATAGACGTATTTTAATCTGCAACACTGAAATAGTAAATAGATAAAAATGCAAAACCTCTTATAACCACTGTCGTCTGACATAATTTGCACTTAATCATTTTCTGCTCATCGTTTCGCTTTTGTTCAAGCGAAGTGAGGAGTCGACCGGTCAGCACGGTGTAACGTTTATACCGTCCACTCTGAGCTGCAACTATTGATTATCTTCATTACTGGTTGATCTCTTTGTTTTTTCAGCGAGCTGGTTAATCATTTGTCTATAAATTATACACCCACACAGGTGTTTTAAATACCTGTGAGTGATTAAGACCTCGGCTCAGGTTAAAGACGGGTGAACTGTGCCGGGAGCTTCACGTCACTAAAGTTCAGGTGCTTTACAGGAACGATAAAGACGTGCAGGAGGGAAAAAACTCTAATTAAGTTGTAAAAAAAACAAAACAAACAAAGCTATCAGGAGATTAAAGGAGAAACCAATCAAAGACACTCTAGAAAAACACACACTGAAACAGGTTTAATGGATTTATTGCTCATCATGTAATTATCAAATATCTACATTTTAGTGAAACGTCCTGCTTCTGCAGTGCGGGGAATGCGGGGACTTTAATGTGGTTTGTTTAATTGGAGCACACAAAGTTTTGTTGACAGTTTATGTTTTTGTGTGAGAAGTTTTGTTCTTTGATGAAAATTGCGTCACTGAAACAAGTGTTGCTGGCGTCTTTTTATGAGTCCGTGTGGGCCGGGAATTTTTATGTGACCCAATAAACAACTGCTGCGCACATAAAGTCCAAAAATAAAGAATATTAACAATTTTCAACCCCAACTGTGAGACTTTTACATGTTTTTTTGTGACATGTATTCTCTTATCACAAGTGTCACTTGTTGAAATACAACTTATACTTTCTGTTTTTTTTAAAATTCTTATATAGTTGACAGTGTAGAGTTTGACAGGAAACACGGTGAGAGGAGCGCGTGACATAAAACATGTATCAGAGGTTGAACAGGGGACGTTGTGGTTTGATGGTTTGCACTTTAACCGATAAGCTGTCAGGACACCCGGACACATTACAGTAACTCAGAGATAGATATTTATATATATGTAGTTTCAGTTCAGTCCAGACTTTTATTTTAATGGTAATGTTGACGTTTTAGTAATGTGTTTAAAAAAGCTCACTCTCTATAAACTCTGGTATCTTTGTGAAACTAAAAGCACATTTAGAGACCGGGTCGCAGATTAATTTGATCTAAGATCAGTTCTGATCAGAGTTTAACAAAGCTAAGTTTAAAATGAGTAAACAGATTTAAAATTAAGCAGAACTCTGTTGCACAATTTAAAAAGTAATCTGAGTTTAGTAAATCCAAGATTCCTGATGTAAACTAAAATTAGAGTTTAATCAATATGGAGACGCTTCCACTCCCATATTAATATAAATAAATAAATAAATAAATAAAGGGAGGTGGGAGGCCATTAATCTTTGTATTCCTTAATGTCGCCTTGTTTGCTAACAAGCTAAAAGGTTAACAAAATGTTAACACTGTTTTCGGGCTAACTGAAAGGTTAAAAAGAATTTAAAAAAGTTATTACTAAACTTTAAATTTTTTGCTAGATAGCCAGGTAAAAAAGTAAAAAAAGAGAAAACATTGTATTGTTCGCTTGCAAGCAAAAAAGTTAAAATGTTACATTGCTTTTTAGTGAGCTGAAAAGTTGTTTTTTTTTAAAGTTATAGGCCCATTGTTTGCTAACTAGCTAAAAGGTAAAACGTTGTATTGTTTGCCAGGTAGCATAAAAGTAAAAAAACAAAAACAAAAGCAAAACAACTAAACCTTATATTATTTGCTAGCTAAGTAAAGAAGCTTGCAAGTTAAAACGTTAACAAAATGTTATGTTTTCTAACTAAACTAAAAGTTTACGCAACATTATATTTTTTGCTAGTTAGCTAAAAAGTTAGCCCACTCATGATGACTCAGCAGAGAAGCTCTAATTTCTCGTCCTTTGAAAAAACTTTGTTGACTAAATTATCAACTGAAGTCAAAGACAGAACGTCAGTGGGTTCAGTCTGTGCTTTAACTTTCTTCAAGAAACTTTGTTATTTTGCTCAAAAATTCAGCCGTTTTAAAACTGAAACCTCCTCAAGTGTAAGTTTAAAGTTAAGACTGGATCACATTTTAAATTGGAGTTTAGTTTTGGTTTTGCAGAATTAAATATAATCCAGATTTAGAGTAAAAACTAAACTTAGGTTCAAGCTACTTTGATGCAACATAATTTAAAGTTAAAGATTAAATTGGGTTTAAAAATGAATCCTTGTTGGTGCATCTCGCCCCAGTAACACTGTGAACGTACGTACGATGATGAATCATGGAAAGTTGTTTTTATGATTGTATTGTGAGTGATTGTGTTGTTGTTGTCTCATATTTTATCTCTGTTCTCTCTGCGTCTCTCATCTCTGCTTCTTCTTCTCATCCGTTTTCTCTTCGTCTCTCTGCACCAAACTAAAAGTATCATTAGACACTAACCACTGTGTTTGCTGACAGGGTGTGGCAACATTGTGGGCACAGTGTGTGTGTGTGTGTGTGTGTGTCTGTGTCTGTGTGTGTGTGTGTCTGTGTGTGTTGTGACTGTTCCTTTTTTTAGTTCAGAGAGGAAACTCGCCCAGCATCATAGGGATATCATATGCTCCTGTGGGTATGTTTATTAGAGACAAATATTGGAAGTTTTAAGAATAAACTGAGTGTGTGTGTCGTAGTCTGTGTTTGTGTGTGTGTGTGTGTGTGTGTGTGTGTGTGTTGCTCTGACTTGCATAACAAGTGCTTGTTGAGGCCTTGATGGAAACACTGAACCTCTCCACAGTCCAAACTGTCAGGGAGTGGAGCTGCTATGATGCAGCTATAAACTACATGTTGACACACAGGCCTGAACGTTTTGGGCTAAGTAAGTGATTATTTTTTTATGCAGTATTGCTTTTATTTCAATTCTGTCATTTCTTTTCACAGACTGACCATGTCAATGTTCATTATTCATGTTTAGCTGAGATGTTTGCCATTTTTGTCACAGTCAGCATCGGTCTGATAGAGGTCAAAATCACTGGATCAGATATCATAAATAAAAAGTATAAATCCATATGATCATCAGACTAAACTATCATATCAATAAAAGAGTCGTGCTGTCATCGTGTCGGCTGTGTAGTTATTTAAAGCTCAAGGACCAAAAAAAAAGCAAAATATGCATTTATTTAAATTTCATATTTAATGTTTGAATGGTGTTGACCAGTTGACGCTTCGCTAAGCCCCGCCTCCAAACAGCGACTGTCCAACCATAGCTTAGCAACCGTAACTAGGGCGCTGCAGGCCTGTCAAACTTCTCTTCATGTTGAAGGTGTGCAGGAGGTTGTGAGGAGAGTGATACTCTGCGTTTCATGCGTCTGGACGATGATGTCTCTTTTTCTCGTCTCTCTTTGGTGAACTGATTAAACTCTTCATCTGCTCTCACATAAGCTGCAAACGTTAGCATGTCCGGCTAACTAAGATTAGCTTACCAGCTGCAGTAACTTTACCTCCAGACAAACTTGTCAGATACCGCTGCATCTGCATTTGTTCTGTGGGAGTTTAAGGAGGAGGATGTGGGCTGATGCAGAATCAAAGCGGGATGACAAGGATGCATCTCTCTCTCTGGCTCGCCGTCTCAGGTCTGAGCCGGGTTAGCTTAGCTCTTATCCTGACTCTCGCCCGGCTGATCTGGCTTGGTGACCTGTCTCAGAGTCCGCTGCACTAATCGAGTCCCTGCGCTTCCTTTTCCCACATTAATGAGCATCTTTCTGTCATCTATCAAGTAGATATACCTGCTGTATTTCACCATCTGACCAGTGTTTGCTGAGATGTGAGCTAGCTTTAGTCTCAGGCTTTTAGCATTAACATGATGTTATCTACGCAACTTTACATAAACACTTTCACAGGGTTCTTGTTTTAAAATATGTCAGATGGAAACATTAAAACGTCAGCTGTAGACTTCTCAGCCGACTCAAGGAGTTAGCATTAGCTTACATCATCCAGCAGTACTGGAATCTGCGTGCGAGTCATTTTAGCCGACAAAATCCACCGTCATCAGCTAGAAATGAGAATCTGCATTTGTGTACGTCTCCAAGGAATCACAGACCTCTTGTTTCAACAATTACTCCCAATTTTGATGTTAAATCTGCCACCGTTATCACTGTAAACTGCATATGTGCGCAGCGTGAGAATGGAAAGTTTGGCAGGCTTAGCAACAGTAACTAAGGAGGGCGGGGCTTAGCGAAGGGTCAGTTGTAAATACTGCAAAAAGTTCTGTGTGAAAACTTTGAATAAAAAGAAGCAGCAGTCATGTTGGGGGCTGCACGTTCATGCTCCTCAGAGGAAGAACCCTTTTGAATTTTCCTCTGGCGCCGCCTTCAGGGTGAAGCAAAATCAGAAAATATTGCATTTAATGAGGTTTTTCTTTAGAGATGTCAGTGAAAGCCATAAACTTGAGCATCTAGTGCAGCTTAAATGTGACCCGTTATTGTTTTAAAAGCGGAAAACCGTAAAATTCACATTTATGAACTCGTCTCTGTGACGTTTTTATTCCCGTAAACTCGCTGCCTTTTGAGTTTAACAACCGCAGCAGTAACACAGAGCGTAGAGTTAGGAAATGAATGTAAGTCAGTGGAAAGTCCTCAGAGATAAGTATGGTGTGTGTGTGTGTGTGTGTGTGTGGTCTGGCAGCTGTATGTGTTCAGTTCCTGTTATCTTTAACTGTCATGCTTGCTTCCTTCTGTGTTTTTATGGTTTTTTGTGTGTGTGTGTGTGTGTGTGTGTGTGTGTGTGTGTGTGTGGCTCTGTGGTGACAACATGACTGTCGTGTTGCAAAGCTTCGCCGTGTGTGAGGAAATAAGAGTCAAAGTTGCAGGAATTGCGATGGAAACTCTGCTCACAGCTTCAGAACTTTTATTACACTTTTCTGGACTTCTGTGATACTTTGAGAGATTTTTACAAGTTCAAAATGAATCCTGCACTCAAAAATGTGTTGTTGTTATTTTTTATTTCCCCCTAAAATGTCTGCACAGATACACGTCTGTGTAGTCAAGTGTGGAGAGGTGTTTTCACATTTTTCTGCTGAAGCAGGAGACGTCTGTTCACTTCCCTAAAATTCAAACTTATTGGTATTTTTATGTTATATGCAAGAGGAGAAGTAACTAATTACAAATACTCAAATTACTTTAAGTAAGTAGTTTTTTTTGGTACCTGTACTTTTACTTGAGTACAGACTTTCAGTCCTCTTTCCACTGCTGGTTACATGTTATATTTATTATTTGGCACAAACACAAGTAAAGAAACCTGAAACCTCCACCACAGAGCGAGAGTTAGCATTAGCTGTGTCAGCCAGTGCTACTTACAAGCTAACAAGCTAACAAACACATGTAAACAAACAGAAGATGCTACACTTACCATACTGATATTTGTTTTGATGACAGCTAATAAACGCCTCTTTGACTGCTCAGCCTAGCATAAGCAGGTGTGGTGGGCGGGGCTTATGTTAATGTTAATTATGTTATAGTTTTCTAACTATGTTAAATACAGTTTTATGTCATTTTTCTTTTTAAAGCTGTAATTATTGTGTGATTATAATCTCTGTCTCTCGTCTCCTCTTCCTCCTCTCAGAGCTCTCAGATCGATCCGGAGGAGCTGTTCACCAAACTGGATCGGATCGGGAAGGGATCATTTGGAGAGGTGTGTCTAATGTTTCACGTTTAATTTTTGTTTGTTTTTTAAACCAGATCACTCGTTATGTTGTTACTGTGTTTACCAGGGATGTAACAATATATTGAATATTACAATAGAAAAATGTCTCCATACAGTGATATTACATAGATATTTATTTTAATTTATTTTTTTTTAAATGACTGCTGTTTGTTTTTGTTTTGCAGTTGTTTGTACATAATTCATTGCCAAATAAAATTCATGCCAGTGTTTTGCACATACTTAGGTCATATCTGGCTACTTTTGCTTTTATTTTCTTAAAGAATGAAATCAAACTTGCTTTAAGTTAAAAGGAAAGATGAATTTTATATGAACAAAAAATCTGTACACCTCAGATTTATTATTATGTAATAAAATACATTTTTCAAGTCTTAATTTTTCTAATATTGTTATAAATACTGTATCATGGACTTATTATTATTATCGTTAAATTACTAATATTTACTGAGGTCAGTAATATATCGCTGACGAGATTTACTGAGCCATTTATCTTTTCTGTTTTTATCCTCTTTTCCATCATTTAATTCTTTATTATTTTCCTTTGTTCTCTTGTTTTTTATCTCCTCTCATCGTTGTTCCCTCCTTTTTATTTTCTTTTTTCTCTTTTGCTTTGTTTTCTCTGATCTTCTTTTGACCTGCTTCCATTATCTCATTTTCTTATTTTCTCTTGTTTCATTCCACTGTTATACTCCTCCTCCTTCTCCTCCTCCTCGTCCTCGTTCTCCTCGTCCTCGTCCTCCTCCTCCTCGTCCTCCTCCTCCACCTCGTCCTTCTCCTCCTCGTCCTCCTCATCCTCGTCCTCGTTCTCCTCCTCGTCCTCGTTCTCCTCCCTGTCCTCCTCGTCCTCCTCCTCCTCCTCCTCCTCCTCGTCCTCCTCCTTCTTGTCCTCCTCCTCCTCCTCGTCCTCGTTCTCCTTGTCCTCGTTCCCCTCCTCCTCGTCCTCCTCCTCCACCTCGTCCTTCTCCTCCTCCTCATCCTCCTCCTCCTCCTCGTCCTCATCCTCCTCCTCGTCCTTCTCCTCCTCGTCCTCCTCGTCCTCGTCCTCCTCCTCCTCCTCCTCTTCGTCCTTCTCCTCCTTGTCCTCCTCCTCATCCTCCTCCT
>JAJHUR010138893.1:0-16621 GCA_027495735.1 Lutjanus campechanus
CACTCTCTCTCTCTATCTCTCTCTCTTTCTCTCCCCCTCTCTCCTCTCTCTGTGTCTGCTGTCTCTTTCTGTAAGAGACAGTGGCCCAAGAGACGGCAGAGACAGTGGGGAAGTCTGAGGCAGCAGCACCTGCTGCGTCTTGTCTTAGAGAGAGAGGAGCAAGCAGGCGCAGCCGGGGGACCACCAGCAGCAGCAACTTCAGCGCGAGCTTGACACAGACCAACAAAACACCAGATACATGAGGCAGCCAGCGAGGAAAATATATAACAATAGTCAAATACTAATTATGCCATTTGAATATGTGGCAGTGAACGCAGGTTCAAATCATTTGGTACAGCCCTAATGGACTGAAGTGGTTTTTCTACACAGTGCAGCTATATAGACCTTCACATGTGGGCTAATGTTTTGTCAGAATTATGTGTGAAAAAGAGACTGAAAGACAGACAGAGCTCATGTCTTTAATGAAGATTTATGTTTTGCTGCTATTCAACAATAAGCAACACCGTTTGGAACAATTTGTCTGTTTATTTAATGGCCTACAGGTTCTTCCGACTACTGTGGGCGAGGAAGAAAGAGCGCACGCTGACAGATTCTCTGCTCCCAGCAGCAGAATCAGCACCTTGGAGAGCGCTGCAACATCTGACAACTGTGAAACCATAATGCATGAAGCTGGCGGTTTGTGGGTCGGGTCGGGTCGGTTCAGGCCGTTGATTATCGCATATTTTTGCGGGTTTGGTGGTACAGTGGGTACAGACCTTAACACCCCCCCCACCACCACCACCACCACCACAACGTCTCAAGTCTTCATACTTCCATATGAGAATTACTGGATTTAGCTCATTTGCTTGTTTTAAATCTATTGTGACCAAACATACATTATAATCACATCAAAATATGATTTATGGTCCACTGCTATAAAGTGATACAAAATCCCTTAACTATTAGTGTTATATGTAAAGCGTTTATTGGGTATTCATGCATTCAGAACAGATTTTTCTGCTTCAGCTCACATCTGGTCCATTTAGACGTGTGGTTAGATGACATGGATCAGACTTGCTCTATATCACTGTAACACACACACACATACACACAAGCACACTGACATTATGCAAGCAACCTGGCTTTCATCCACAAACGCTCACATACATGCAGAAACAGCAAAGTGAACACACACACACACAAGAGCAGCAAAAATAACTCCATGCCCTGAATATACCCACTTAGGCCCACACACTCACACACACATAAACACGTCCTCCAATGATAACACTTATTTAAGCAGAATCTCCTGTCTTTCTCATGTTCAGATTTCCATTCCCTCGAGGCACCAATAGCAGCCATTAGAGCCTTTCATGTCAGCCAAAGCTAACACAGTGCGACAGGACCCACAGAGTCACAAACCAGAGGGAGGCACCCCGAGGCGAGCGGCTCTAAAGAGTCTGTTTACTGCTCACTTAGATAACATCTACTGATCCTGAGTGTGACTGTGCGTTCAAGTGTGTGTCTGTATGTGTGTGTGGGAGCAAACTGAGGACATGTTGCTGAGTGTTCATGTGTGTGTGCAGAGCTGAACAGTTTCTATATCAGAGGTGGAAAGGAACCAGATACATTCACTGAACTGTTCCTAAGTGTATTTAGTGAGTTTTTCCATTTTAACCATTTTTAACATCTAGGTCCTCTATCATTTTTAGCATTTATCTGGGTTCTTCGCTATTTTTAGTGTTGATATCTGTGTTCTTGATGATTTTAAAGTGTTTACATTCAGGGTCTTGATGTTTTTTAGCATTGATATCTGGGTTCCTAACCATTTTAGCGTTAATATCTGGGTTCTTGAACATTTTTACCATTGTTATCTGGGTTCCTAACCATTTTTAGCATTAATATCTGGGTTCTTAGTGATTTTTAGCATTGATATCTGGGTTCTTAGCCATTTTTAGCATTGACAGGCAGGTTTTTGATAGTTGTAGTGTTGATATTTGGGCTATTAACCATTTTTTTGGCATTAATATCTTGTTTCTAAACCATTTTTAGCACCGATATCTGGATTTTGAATCATTTTCAGCGTTCATCTGTGTTCTTAGCAATTTCTGGCAATAATATCTCGATTCTTAACTATTTTTAGTATTGATATCTGAGTTCTTAAGATAATTTTGAGGGTAATGTACTTGTAACTCCACTACAGTACTTTATTAGCCTGTAGTTATAGTTTTACGTACAAAACTTAACAATGTATGTTGTTCTATAAACTGATCTTATATTGACCTCTTCAACCCCGGTGGGCCGGTTATTACAATATCTCATCAAACTTTGTTTGTTGTATGTCTGTGTATGTTTTAAGTCTGATAAATGTTAAACAGACAAACAAAAACAGTTATTCTGCCCCAGCATGGACATTGTAAAGGAGAAATTGCTGGATGTAGCGGTGTTGTTGTTGGAGAAGGCAGAATTTAAACTTAGCATGTTTCTTTAATCTCTGACATATGACAAATCATGGTCATTTTATGATTTAGTACAGTAAATATGTTTCAGATTTCTTTAAACTCTTCAGCATCAGTAACAGTAACAGTGTCAGTATTGATTATGCTTAAAAATTACAGTATCTAAAATTTTTAAACATTTTAAATATGTTTTTCATTTGCTTTTATTTTTTTCCAGTTTGCTTTATATATTCTTTTCTTTTCTTTATTTATTTGCTTTCATATTTTTTCTCATAGTGGTATGACTAAGGTGTGTGCATGTGTGTATTTGCACGTGTGTGTTCCCATCTTGTCTCTTAGTTAACTCGTATTAAATCCACTGTCAGCTAACATGCCAAGATCCTCAAGTATTCCCATTAAGTCATTTAAAACCATTTTGCAACATATGCCATCTGCCCCCGTGTACGCCTCACACACACACACACACACCACACACACACACACACACACACACACACACACACCCCCTGAGGCTAACAAACTCACTGGCTAAATACTAAATGCCATTACTGCCACCCCAATAAGCTCGGATAATAAGAGAAAGCAGACGGAGGTTTGTTAGTGTAACACACAGCTCAGGCAGATGAGGTGTGTGTGTGTTTGAAAGAGCAACTGAAAATGAAGAAAGAGCGCTGGTGTGTCAGTTGAAGTCAGTTCTTTTCACACAACCAAAACTCAATTTGTAGCAAAAAGCCAAAGTCATAAGGTGAGAGATTTGTGTGTGCGTCTGGAGAGCAGGAGGTGAGAGGATGAATATTTAATAGAGAAACAGATTAATACAGAGAACGTCCACGAGTGCTTGAATAAAATAGGTTCAAGTGATATAAAATGTAGAGAAGCCAGAGGGGTTAGAGGTCATCTGTGTGTTCGTACGAGTCCCTGAGTGTGCGGATTCAGAGGAGTGTCAGGGTCAGAATTCAGACCCGTCTTTAACAAAGAGAGGATACGATCAAGAATGAATGAAAGAAGCAGTGAATGTGCACTAAATCAAATTTATTTCTAAAGCGAGCAGGTTGTGGATTCTACCAAGATACGAGGGCAAGAAGTTGGCTATGTTTGTGTGTTTTGAAAGCTTTTTACAGAGGTTTTCTGCAGTTTACGTGACAGCAGCGGGGCAGTGAACGCTAAACTAACGAGAACGGAAACCAAAACAAGAGAGGAGAAAGGCCGGTCTGCAGGTGATAAAGATTAAATCTGTTAACACATTAAAAGCTAACAGATATCACTGGTGCACAGTGCTTTATATTTATGATGCTGTTCGGTGTATTTTTTTTTTTTATCTTCTCCTGGATAAATAAAGGTGGATGACATGACATCTCGCTGAGATCGTTCCAGCAGCAACAGTTAGTGTTTGAGTTTGGTGCCAGAATAAAACGAACGGAAGAGCACATTGAACAGTTTCTGCTGGAGTGTAATGAACATCACTGACTGATGTACCTTCAGAAATGTATAATTCGTGAGACATTTTATCCGTGCAACATTTTCCACCATAGATCGACAAATTACGAGAATGCTGTCAAACGTTTCTAATCGTCACTTTCTTTTCAGATCAGGTTATCAGTTTCAGAAGCAATGTTAAATGGGGAAAATCAAACAAAATCGATCCTAAATCTGAACAATCTAACTTTTTCCACAGATATGTCATTACTTATGGGATTTATTTTCTCTTGAAGTCACCTTCTCAAGAAAAATTCACTCCAGACTTCACGTCTCCCCAAACAAACTCGATTTACAAGTAACACGAGCCAACACAACACTTTACAATTTTTCTGAAAAGCCTCTGCAAATTCTGTAATTTTTTTTAACTTCAATAATCAAAAATACTGCAGATACACAGGACGCGGCAGCACCCTGAAGCGCTGTCCACTTCCATTCGGGGCGTTCCGTGAGCTAACCTGGGGGAAAAAAACGCACTTAATAACGTTTTATAAATGAGATATTGTAGGTTATATGATGTACATCATCTGATTCTGATAAATTAGGAAATATGTGCAGTATATAAGCATGTGCGTGCATACGTGCCAGTGAGTGAGTCTGTCAAAGAGTGATTGAGTGTGTCAGTGAGTGAGTGAATGAGTGAGAAATAAGTCTTAGAAAACAAATGAATGAGTGAGCAACACGTGAGTCGATGAGTGAGCGGAAATGAACGAGTGACTGAGTGAATGAATGACTGAGAGACTGAGGGAATAGGTGAGCGAAAAGTTCTGGTGTGCCGTTGTTCCCTTAAATCTCCTTCTCTCGCTCAATTTGTGCGCGTGTCTGCGCGCGCGTGAGTGCGTGTTAACGTCTTAAAGGGGAGAAAGTGTTTTCCTGAAGGGTCTATTGTGACTTTAATTATCTGCTACATGAATCGATAGGGGACCTGCCTTGTAACCTTTAGTTCTGCATGAAAGAACACAGAAAACAACGTCGCTTTCGCTGGCAGTCTCTCACACACACACACAGCTTTGTGACCACAAACACTACATGAACAACAACACACAACAGTCACACACAAACACACACGAGCGCTTGTACGTACGTCTGTACTCGATTGAATCAATTGGTTTGGACAGACGTGTGACTACAAAGGGGAAAAAAAAGATTGGAATGCATAGGAGGCTGACATGCACACACACAAACAAACACACACACACCTGACTTCTATTTGAAATGGCTGTAGTAAATTAGCTGAGAAAAAGTTGACAAACCAGACAAAGGATGGAGTACTTCAAATTACACACACACACACACACACACACAAACACACACACAGCTGATTCGATTTGTGTGCTCCCTCAAGCTGCTGTAATTTTATTCCGCTTCCCAACTCACACAAGTCAAACACACACATACACGCAGGAAAACTAATATTTAAGTATATAATGTACGTACAGAACAGAGTTATAGAGTACACACACACACACACACACACCTTTGACTGTGATCCAAACTAGTCTGGTCACAGTCTGACACAGTTTGACCCCACCGTGGAGCTGGGCCTGTTTACTGGGAAGCAGGCCAGCTGACTGGCCCAGGAGCTGAACTCAGTCAAATCCTGTTTGAGATTAAAGCAGACCGGCTCTGTTTTCTGTGTAAGTGAACAAAACAGCTGAGGCCAGAGAGGGAACCAGGTTATCCCTGTCTGTTTAAGATCTGTAATGAAACTGAAACAAGAGCTGCAAGCGAGTGGAAACACGCCAAGTTTGTTGGACTCGACCGTTTTAAGCTGCAGGAATGTTTCAAGAGTTTGGGAACCGTGCGGACCTTAGCCCCTGCGCACAGAGACGTGTCTGTTTAATGAATTTCTGAAGGCCCAGGAGCTGTCAAAAGCTTGGACACAACTTCTCATTCAATTTTATTTTTATTATTATTTTTTGTAAATAATAAAACAATGATTTTGTTGTTGTATATCCAAAAATTACACCCCAAACCCAGTGGTTTCCTTTCAGTTCTCATTGGCTGCCATTCTTCTGATGCAACAGAAACCAAAATCCAAATACTCTGAAAGGAATTTCAGTTTCTGACTAATTTTAGGTTCTTAGTCCTGCACGGGTTCAGTTTTGCAAACTCATTCCTGCCCGCACCCGCAAAGCTGAGAACCAGATCCGACCCGTCAACTGGTGCACTGCCTCTGCTCCTGCAGCTGTTGATGTGTTTCCATAGCGTCGCTTGCAGCTATCAAAAGCTAATACTTTTTGAGACTTTTTACAAGCAGCAGAGTCACTGACAACGTTATCACAGTGTGTGAGCAGACCAAACTTCTCCCCGGACATCTGATTTGGCCCTTGACAATGTTTGTCCACAATTTGGCATCCTCCACTGGCTATTTTTGGCCTTTATATCTTCAGTTTTGGCTGTCAGCTGGCCTTCATCACTGTCAGATTAGCTTGTGACCTCCCATTGTTTGGCAGGATGTGGAAAGGTTGTGTTGTAGACTTTCACAATCCAAGGGAGAAAAAAAATTTTTTATATTGTATGTGTTATATTACTGTTCTCACCTGCCGCCCACCCACAATTGCTCATTTTTACCCATGCAAGCACCTGTGAAATTATATAAATATGTATTTTTAACTGTTCCACAATGGTTTTGCAGGTCACCCACCGGGTATGACCTGGTACCTGGCGCAGGACTCTAGTTTTAAGGACAAAGTAAAATTAAAAGCATTGAAAAGGATCCCTGCAGTGCAAACTAGGCTGACATTGTACTTAATCATGTGTGTTTTAACTTTTAGCTGGAAGAAAAAGACGAAGAACTTCCGAAAAGCTGTCATAAATGGGTCAGCTGATGTGATCCAGCCTGACTCTACAATCTCAATGACCTATAAGCTGAATCCAGGTGAGACTTTGCTCATCCTCTCCTATCTCATGCTGACAGCAATTACCAGCCGTCTCTGACAGGAATTTTGCTCATCGGAACGCGAGTTGCTGTATTTGTGTTTCAAAAGGCGACCAAATAAAATGAAGAAATCCTGAAAAGTTACACGGATGCATCCACACCACCCACCACGTCGAATCTCTTGTGATTTACACCACTGCTTCAATTTAAATGTCCGTCTGGTTTGGTGTGAACCGTCAGATGTAGGTTACAACCATGCCCAGCCTCTTATGTCACACGTGTGTGTGCGTAGTTCGACTGTCAGAAACTTCCAAACTTTTCTGAAAGTGTCTGACGGTCTGAGTCACAACATGACTCATCTGAAACACAAGGACACGCACACATACACACACTCACTCACACTCTCCGTTTGTCACACCCCCTCTCAAAACTCAAATATGTCTCTCTTGTTCTCACACACACACACGCACACACACGGGTGGGTTTTGTGAAGTTCCTGATGAGGTCCTGTCACTATTAGCATGCTAATCCTGCTCAGGATTACACTGCTGTCAGAGCAGAGAGCTCTGCATTATTAAGTAGTTCCACCTCCTCCTCTCTCTCACACACACACACACACACACACTCCTCTACTCTCTGAGCATCCCTAAAAAATTCTCAGATCTCTTTTTTTTTTTTTTGGTCAGGTTTGTCAAGTCCCTGTTGTTCAGTGAAATTTAAATCAAAAGTAGATCTCTTTGGCACAACTGTCAAAAAAAGAAGCCAAATTTATCGCGCACACACACTTTAACACACACAAACCTGTCCTACAGCGAAAACTGTAGCTGAAAACTCACTCAGCATAAAATCTTATAGTTTCTTTTGCTATCTGTGCCACTTAGACACTTACTGTAAACACAAAACCTGAAAAGCAGCTCACACAGTGTGTGTCTTTGACATAAACACACATGTCAGGGAGGAGGTTTAATCTCAATGCTCTCATTAACACCCTGAGAAACATCAAGCTGGTTCCCACATACAGAAATCTAATGAGACACAGAGAAAAAAACAGTTTGACAGTAGCGCTACTGGTTACTTATCACTAGTTTGCAACTACTAATGAATAATAGTTATTATTATTATGATCAGAACCACCATAAATCAACCAATCGATCATCATCATGTGTTTTCACAGGAGGCAAATGAATAGAAATGTATGCGCCTCAACATCATGAACTGAGTTACATTTGACCTCATTGTGGGCTGTCCCAGCTGTTACCACAGTTTTAAATCTTTTGATTTTATCATAAACATAAATAGGAGGCACTTGCAGTTGGGGATTTGCATCATCCAGTGAGAGTGTGACAGGACACACACTGTACATTCAGAACATTTTTTAAATATGGCGATGATTTGCAACTGTCATGGATGTCTCTGAACTAATCCTGCACTACTACTCACTCTGCTCGCTGTATTGATTAACTTGCAGTCTGGAGGTGCTTATGTTGAAGACAAGAAGGAAGCAGTTTGAGAGTCAAGGGTCAGTTGTCATGGAGTTAGTTAAGGCTTGTCAATCGTCAAAAAGACTTAAAGGCTAAGTTCGGTTTTTTGACACCTGGACCTTATTGTCAGGATTAAATACGCTCGTAGACTCCCCCAGACAATTTTGGTGGAGCTCGGAGCCGTTTTCGAGCAATTTAGATCCATCCGACGGCGTTTTTTCTCATGCCATAGTAGCGAACGGGGCCAGAAATCGAAGCCCCTAAACTAGACATTATCTGCTGCGAAACTCGCTCATTTCACCTACATTTTATAAATGAATGGCCAGTGTTATAGATAGATAGATAGATTGATTGATAGATTGATAGATTGATAGATTGATCAATCGATCCTGGTTTCCTGCACACAGAAAGACAGACTGCATATATGGAATTATAAACAACAGTTTGTATCAGTGGACGTTTAGCTCAGTCGGTAAAGTGCACGCTCTATAAATAGAAATTTTATACGGCTGCTGGTTCGAATCCCACCTCCGGCAAAAATGCCCCCAAAATAACTTCAAAATCATTTTTAGCTCCACCAAAATTGTCTGGGTGAGTCTATGAGCGTATTTAATCCTGACAATAAGGTCCAGGTGTCAAAAAACCGAACTTAGCCTTTAACTCATGTCCATACAGGAGACCAGAAAGGAGGACATTTTTTCAAGTGTCTGTGTTCAGCTCTCAGTAAATTTGTAGCTTCTAACTGAATCTCTGTGGTGTAAAGTTCAGTGTCTCTTCTGAATTGCTGTTTGTACTTTCATGTTTCTGCTTTATGTTTGCTTTCAACTGTAAAGTTACTGCTGCTGAAAACAGCATTTCCAAATTTTGGAAATGCGTCATAATAAAAGCTCTTACAGAACAAAATAATGGGGGAATACTTGCCAGTTTTCCCAGGAGACTCCCGATTTTCATCGCCCTCTGCCTATTTCCTCTCGGCATCACAATTGTCCTGTATTTCTCATCATTTCTGCCAAATTTACTGACTTTTTTTTCCCCTTTTCATGATCACAATCTGTTCCTGACTCTAAAATTCTACCGTTTCAACAATAAGGTTACAAGACCAGACTTCCTGAGAAGAATTCCCGTTTCTTAAGGAAAGTTTTCAAGGAGAGAAGCATGAATTTTGTAAAATCTGCCACATCAATTTTCTGTTAAGGGCAGGGCAAAAAATAAATGAATGAAAGATAAACTGAACTGATGAATGTTAGTTTATGTCAGAGAATTACAAGTAAAATTAAATTGCATAAAGAAATGAAATGTATTTATTTGCGGTTTGACTCAAGACAAATGCATCATTAGTTTAAAGACACCTTCAGGAAGGTTTCCTGTTGTAATGGAGATGCAAATCCCCTTCATGCAGGGCTTGACACGCCGAGTCAAACCAAGTCAGCACACGCTGGGGTCAATGATGGACTCGTCATTATCTGTACATCTTCATCTGAGATTCCTTATAGCCGAGTTTTTGCCACGTCAAAAACGGTTTTGTAGTGTGAGCCCTGCAGCAGTTTTGAGAACATGAAAGCACTCGATTTTATCCCAATTTGAACCCAAACGCTAAAACCGATTGTTAACCCTGAAACAACTCAATGAAAAAGTGAGCAGCAGCCAAACTCTCAAGGTCTGGACCTCAAATTGGCCCTCACAAGCACAGACACACACACATACACACACAGAGCCGGAGGGATAAACCTTCACACACACACAGACTCATCTCTCACACATATGAATACGGATGTGGACGGACAGAAAGACACACAGAGTTTCATGCACACTTGAATACAGCTCCAGACACACTCTCCCACATACACACACTCTCTCTGTGGTGCTCATTAGGAGAAGTAGCAGGTCCAGACCTCCCTCCTAGCAGAACTACAGGGGTGGACAACTCCCCTCTTCTTTTCCTTCCACTCCTCCTCTCCTGTCAACTTCACTCTCTTTCTTTCTTTCTTCCTCCCCTTTCTTCTGTTCTTCATTCACCTTTTTCCCCCTATATTCTCTTTTGATCCTCCTCTTTTTAGCTTTCCGCGCACCACTTCCCTGACTGTCCATCCCCCCCCCTCTCATTCTCCTGTCTTTTTGCTCACCTCTCTCACCCCCTGCCCTCACCTTTTCTTCTCTCTCTCCCTCATCACCTCATTCCTTTCTTCCCTCAAGCAATCCCTCTCCCGCTTGTCTCATCTCTCTGTACCTATCCACGCCTTTCTTTTCATTCTGCTGTCTCTTATTTCAGCTCTCAGCTTAACATGTTAACTTGTGTAACCAAAGAATCAAAAAACATAAGAGAAGCTCAAACCTTTCTTTCTCAGATTAAAAACAATCTTCCATTCTTATCTTTCTCCTCTCTCTGCTTTTCATGTTGTTTCCCCGTCTCATTTTATCCCACCTTCTGTCTTTTTTGCTCACGTTATTAAGCCTTAATCTTTCCAGTTGTTTGGTTTGGTGCATCTAGATCCCAGCACGGCAGAGGTCTGTCCTTTTTGCACACAAGACAAAAAAGTTTTTGTTGAATGTCACAGACTGAGCTGTTTACAGAGGGATGAGTACGGCTAAAAAGCCTAAAAGTCTAGGAAGAAAAAGTCACCGTTCAGGTGACTCTCGGTCAGTGTTGGCAGGACTGCTTACAGCCCTCACGGGGTGGGCTTTAAAGGACGACTGCATCATTGTTCTTTCAGCCCCTGTACAGTTGTCATGAACGGGGAAATTAGAAACCAAAACTGCTTTATCCACCAGGCTGCAAACGTGTGTATTTCTGTTTCTGTAAAGCCGGACATTGATATTTTGGGTCAGCGTCAAGTGGCCACCCAAAGAACTGCAGTTTTTGGGTTTTTGGTTTAATTCTGCCCTCTCTCTCCTATCGCCTTTTCCAGTTCTCTCTTTCTCCAAACTCCTGCCTTCTCCTTTATCTCTCACCTGTTTGTCACCCACCTCTTCCCCTCTCTCAGCTCTATTTTTCATCTCTCGCTCTCTCTCCTCAGACAGCTGTGAGGAGGCTCACTTGACCTCAAAGTCTATCTGAACATCAGAACCAATGATTTATGTTCTCCAAGTTCTCTCCCAGTCCAGTTAGAAAACTTTCCTTTTCCTCATTTACTGTGTGTGTGTGTATTCAGCTCTTATAAGAAGGCCATTAATGTATTATGTCCATTTTAATATGTTTGCCGACCTCTCTCTGCACTTTGTTACGTCTTCTGTAATTATAGAGCTGTAAGCTCAGCCAATCAATGAGCATTTATAATTCAGTGGTTTTACATATCGCACCGAGAGTAAGAGAGAGGAGAGAGAAAAACAGCAACTAGAGCAGCCATACTTTTCTTTTGACATGAAGACCAGTCCAAGGTTGTAAAGCTGTGTGTGTGTGCAGTGAGCGTTTTGTGAATTTATCTTCCAGCAAACACACACACACACACACACATACTGCCATTGTGTCTAACCAAGAATATGAGAGTGATTTTGAAAAGCAGAGGTGAGGGTTAGGCCACATCCACACTAAGCCAGCTATAATTTTCTCCTTTCGGCCTTCAACCTACAACCAAAACATGTTTTTTTTGCTTTTAATTCTGACATATACAGAAATATGCACATATATAAATATGAAAAATGAAAAATATGTATGCTCCAACTCACTCTGTGATCACTCATTTCAATGCCAAATGCACAATACAGATTTTGCTACTGATCTGTTCTCATGTTTTTTTACATTTTACTGTGATTTTATCTACATAAGCTGCTCACGTTCTATGTTTCTGTGTGTTTACCTTGTTTACTAGAAGATCTTAATTGTAGTAGTGGGCCGATCAGCCTGTTCATTGGTTCAGTCTGTTGTTAAGCTCGGAGATGCTTACTATTTTAAAAAGTTTTGAACTCAGACAGAGGGAATTTAGCCGAGTGTAACTGAATGAAAGATGATGTTAAATGCAATATTTGGTTTATTAAAACAACAAACTAGCTCTAATCTAGGCAGTCTGTGGTGACTTTTTGTTTTGTGTTTTCTATAGGCAGGGAGCCTTTTGTGCGCTGTAAGGCACCCTGAACGCCCCAAGTTAAAAATACTTCAACTCAGATTGTAAAAAGCATCCAAAGCCATTTGTCTTTTATTCCCATTTAACATCCATTTCTTCCATGTTAATCAGAATTGAGCAGCAGTGAAAATGCGGGACGTCCATTCTACAGTTGCTAATCATCTGACAATAATTTTATAACTTTCACACAGTTTTGTGTGCTGCTAATGCGTTTTGTGCGTCTCACGTTTTTCTATGCTCGAAGCCGCCTTTGTTTTTACAGGAGCACCTGAATGCCTCAGAGTGGAAAAGCGTGCACTGTCATTGGAAATTACATAGCTGCTGCTGGATACATGGAGCGATATGATCTTACCAACTGTAGCTGCCATGTTTTAAATAGAAAACAGCACGCCTGGAGGAAAATTAGTGTGGTATTGAGATTTCAGGTAAGTTGTTTTCATTCATTTAAACCGTACAAACAGTTACCCGGTAACATAAATAGTTCAGGTTTAATATTAAGAAACTGACCAGCTCCGTCTGCTAGGAGAGCAGACGCAAAAATGGAAGTATCTCAGGGACAAATATTTTGAAAGAAAGGAGGGCAGAGGAGGCGATATGGAGCAGGGCAGAAGGAGGCAGTCAGAAGACGCGGACGTTTATCATAATTATGTCCTCATAGGAAGTCTAAGCATCCGGCCACTTGAACCTGTGCTTTTTTCAAATCTGACCCTTCTAAAAAGTAACTGAATAAGCCTGCTATAAACCTATAAACAAAGTTGTTGTTTTTTTTTCATTTTTGATGATGGGACATTGTTAAAAACAAGCAGTTTGTGGAATAGCAGGTAGTGGCGTGCTTTGAATCAAATTAATGAATTACACAGGCTGTAACCGGGTCTCTAAAGACCTGAGGAATGCATATAAAGGTTCATTTGTCTGTGTGGATGCAGCCTTCGCCCCCAAGACGTGCTCGTGCTCGTGAATGTGTGTGTGTGTGTGTGTGCCATGTGTAGTATTCTCAAGCATCTGCGTCTGAGTAAACAGACACACACAGACACACATGGGAATAAGCGCAAGTAGTGCTTATTTATCACCCACTGAATTCCCAGAGCTGAAGGAGAAGAGTGTGTTTTTTTTACTGCCAACACCACTGCGCTCTGTGTGTGTGCGCGCGCGCGTGTGTGTGTGTGTGTCATGTACGTACACATTTTACAGCCTTGAGCGTCTGTTTCTCCCACAGTAATCAGAATTGAGCAGCAGTGAAAATGCAGGACATGCATTCTACAGTAGCTAATCATCTTGTACTGACAAATTTTATGACTTTCAGGTTTTTTTTTTTTTTACAATGCCGGAGGACTGCATCATCAGAAACATCAATTCAGAGCAGTGCCGGGATAGAAACAGACTCATTTTATTTTATCGTAATTATTTATTGAACATATTAAGGAGAGAAAGAGAGCGGTGGGGAAGAAAGAGCTGAGCTAATCAGCCCGTTTATCAACTTGTAACATCCCATCTGAGAGTTTGAAAATAGCAGCGTTACATGTGACATTTTTACATCAGTGAATTACTGGCACATTTAGAGGCATTCATATTATTGTCATGGAGGCGGCTGCTCCATCTCGGTCTGCCTCCACCTCCCCCTACAGACTCTCTTGTTAAGTGTGCTTTATATGTTAAAGATTAACTTCAGTATGTTTTTTTTTTTTCAAGCTGTAACCTATTTTCCCGTGTTTTTGTTCCAGTATTGAGCGAGAGAGTTGCAGCCAGCAGAAGCAAGACTGAGCTGCAACGTACAGTAGTCCCTCAGGGAAACTGAGCACCATCGAAGTAAATAACAAAAGTACAAATTGTTGTTTTAAGTGTCTGAAAATATAACGGAAAGGATCGCTACGCTTTTTTTTTTTTTTAGATAGTTCAAGGCGACCAAACTCCATTAACAAAAGCAGTAATTTTACCTCTCTAGGAATTATCTGAGGGCTAATACCACTTAGTTTGGTTTAAATATGATTATTTGTTTCTATAGGCCCAGAGATACATTCAGAAACACATTTTAGTCATTTATAATCTGTTTCTGATTGCAGAAACAGCACTAGTCTTTAGTTATTGTTAGTTCTTTACTTATAGTGCATGTTGAAGACCAAACTTTGTGTTCCTACAATAAATGTTTGTTTTTTAACCATGACCATGACCTTTTTGCCTTCATTACCTTTCCACAAATGTAATGAAGTAGTTGCCTAACCTTCACTGAACTGTAGATGCCATGTGCGGACGTTGGAGAAATAATGCTGGCGTCGAAACACACAAAAATACTCTCAGTGAATCATCCAACACCCCTCTTTGGTGCGAGAATTATAACACAAGAAAATTAATTGCACACGTTTGATTATTCTGTCATTTTGCCACTTTACACTATATTACTATGGTGTTAACAAATAAAACATGTGCCAAGATGATGGTCTTAGTTCTGCATCAGAATATAAATATTGCAATGTTTGCAAAGCAGATGGGGCTTAATATTTACTTTTTGGATGAACTAAGATAAATACATTTATATTTCACATGACAGGAATGTGTTTATGTCTCTTATTTCAGGAAACTGGGCAACATTTAGCCAAACATGAACCTGGATGGTACAATCCCGTGATTTAACTTATCTTAAGCTTCCACTACTACTTATAATTAAACATGAACGACAGTGCCAACTCTTACTCATCCATACGAGAAGGTATTTAAGACTTTTGTTACGTCAGTTGACCCTAAATTAGTATTAAAACAGCTACAGGCACACAAAAAGACTCACATAAACACACAAGATGAAACTTTAAAGTCAGTCATGTGAAGTTTTCAGAAAAACTCAACACACACACACACACAGAAGGCCACACACTCACTCATGCCCTGTTAACGCATTGCGCAGCTACTCTGCATAATTCTCCCTTGAGCAGAAGCCAGTTTAATCCCTGTAAATATTCATAACAGGAATGTGTAGGTTGAAGTGGCCCTTCACGCCGCACCTCTAGCAGGCTTAATACTTGATTTAAATTAGCTTGAACGCTAAAAGCTCCTCTTAGCGACGCTTTAGGTCATGGATACGACAGACCATTTGGCCCATACTTCAGAATTTGAATGTAACTGACATATTGGCAGGTTGAGGTCATTCACTGTGGGTGCGCTTTAGCTCGGTTCATACTCGTTCTCCGGTTCTCCTCTTTGTCTGATGGCTTGTCCATATGATGCATTCTGGCTGTACGTTGGCCTTTCTGCATTTGCATAAAGAAGCGGTCAAGTCTACCAACTTTAAACCAACTTTAAACGTCCTGTGTGATGATGATGATTCATCTACATGCCCTTTTTATGCCTCGAATATATTCAGGATGAAAACGTATGAAAAATAACAAAACAAAAAATAAATAACATAACAAAAACTGTAAAGAAAATACAGATAAAGAAAAAGAATCACTATGATGGTATGAACTGTAAGAACAATCATGGTGCAAATGGGGACGAGCAGATGTTCAAGTAAGATTTCATCCACAGGATGAGTAATTAGCAGCCGTTTTTCATTGTGTCTGTACAAAGCGGCTCGTACAGATGTTGCATTAGGTGTAAATAACCTCACCGTGCTGTCACTAACACACTTGTTAACAGGTGAACAGATGTTTGTACTTGAGAGTTTATCAATCCACAGTCCAGTGTGAGAAAATTTTATCTATAGTAAGACTTAGTAGATGCAGTGTGAACAAATGTGGCTCCCCACCTGCTTGAAGAACTGACAGAATTCAATATTAGCTATACATGTAAGACCAGAATGGAATGGCTATGTTCTATTGTTAATGGTCATCATGCTAGAACTGATTCTTTAATAGTGAGCCGTTTTAGGTTTCTGGGAAACAACATCACAAAGAACATGTCATCTCCACCCTGGTAAAGAAGGTTCAGAAATGTCTGCTTAAGGAAACTCAAAAAGGCAAAATTTCTGCGTCAAGTTTTTGTCAGCTTCTACCGAGCAGCAACAGAAAGCATCCTGACTGGAGACATCATGACTCTACAGCGGGTCATTAAAGAAGCCCAGAGACCAAAAGACCCTGTTCACCCTGCTGCCATCTGACAGGAGATACAGAAGTATCCGCTGCCGTACCACCAGACTGAAGAGCAGCTTCTTCCTTCGACCTGTGAGGCTGCTTAATTCATCCCCGTGTCCTTGTAATATTCCCTAATTCTGTGTTTCCACTGCATGGTCCTTGTCTAAAGTTGTGGATAGCACCTGGTACTTTTTTGGTATCTCCTTGGTTGGACTTACAAGCAAGC
>JAJHUR010138894.1:0-11286 GCA_027495735.1 Lutjanus campechanus
AAAAGTGTGTTCCAACCTCAAAACACCTGATTTTTGAATGGAGTTTGGTTTAGGAGTCTGTCCAGTCAAAAGACCACCAGGGGAAAAACGTATTTTAACGTAAATAATCCGGTGAACTGTCCCTTTAAGTCCCATGACTGCTGTTTTGACTGTTGCCACAACACCAGAATCACAGTTCAAAACCCAGACTTTTATTTCCTTTGTGCATGAGAGCTGAGGCATGAAGCAGCACGTTACAAGATGTATATTTCTGTCTCTGCGTGCAGATTTCACCTCGTGCTCACCGTGTGCAGCCTTTATCTGACAGCTTTCAGCTCAGAGCTGTTATGTTGAAAGCGACATATTCAAACATGAAACCGACCTGCTAAATCGCTGTAAATTGCTGTGAATTTCACCTCCAGTGTGCAATAATCAGCTGTTACCATCATTCTATGTGCAGTATGAATATTCTCTGTGCAGTGGTGTAAATTCACCTGCTGAGTCTCCTTACATACTGTTCCTTTTTCCCCCCAGTTTTAGTGTTCCTATTTTTATTTTTGGATTTCATTTGTTGAAATTGTTCATATTTTTTTTATATTTCCTCTTGCTTATAATTTTATATTTTATTCTTCATATTTTTTATGAATGTTTCTTTATATTTTTGTTCTCTACTTTGCTGCTGTAACAGCGTAAACTTCCCCACTGTGAGACAAATAAATATCTTATCTTATCTAAAGAGCTGCAGGTCTGAAAGGGGCTTAAGATGTTGTTAAAGTGGAGTGTGTGTGTGTGTGTGTGTGTGTGTGTGTGTGTGTGTGTGTGTGTGTGTGTGTGTGGTCATGATGTCCATGAACGTGACTCTGAGCCGCCTGCTACAGTTAGAGACCCTCAGAACTGACTGATGAGGTGATTTTAAAGAAAAGCCAGAGAGGAGAGCATCATGACACACACGCACGCACGCACGCACCACACACACACAGACACACACACACACACACACACACACACACACACACACGTGCCCTCTGGAGGCCAAAGGTTGTTTCTGTCTAATTTTAGAAATAATTGGTTTGACTCTGAAGTTAAATGAGTTGCTGAGGTTCTGACCTGCAGCAACATGTCACTGCTTTATTATCACCCAGAGACGTTTACACACGTAACACAATCACTGCAGGGCCGGACTCACAATCACAAAATACAGATTTTATTAGGGATGAAAAGAGAGAAAAACTTTGATTCTTTCATTCTTTCTTTCATTGTTTTCATTGCTGAATCGATTTCATATTGACATAAATAACTGGTGCTTCATTGGTTAGCTCAATGCTAACTGAACAAAATTAGCACCACGATCACGGTAATAATAAACAAAAAGATCCATTTTACTTCACATGCTTAACATAAAACTACATGTTCTTTCAAGCATATATTTCCTCTGATGCTATTAATTATTGTTAAATATTTATCCAATGTAAATACAGATTCATACGCCTTAAACTTTAACTGTTTCAAGTTGAACTGAACTTTTACTCCTTATCGTCACTTTAATGTAAGTTTCTCACTGGTGTTTTTTTATTTTATTGTGTTACTCTGCTACGTGGCTTCAACTGATTCCATGTGTACGAGGTCTGTGTGTTCTACTTTTAGTTATGACACTGAGAAGAAAAGCCACAGTCAGTGCGACACACAGAGCTGCTGCTCTATTTTGTACAAAAGGGCCTTTGTTGGTGTTCTGCTCCAGGAGGCTCATTAAGTACAGAGGACATACATGTTCTAGTAGAGAATGTCCAGGCAGGAACATGGTCAAAACAGGACTGTGAAAAATGTTCAGAAATCACGTCCTCATCTCAGTGTCTCAGCCTGACTGGACCTTTCATAGGCAGTCACCTGACGGGTGGACGAGTCTCCTCTCTGCAGGCGTCCACAGGAAACAGCCTCATTTACGTCTGCACTCAAAAGCCTGAAATGTTCTCTGAATATAACCAGGATGCGGACTCTCTCACTGCAGGAGACCAATTATACATCAACACCAGACTCCAGACATCCTGTCTTCACCTCTCTGACTCCTGGTTCTTCATACAGACCTGCGTCCCTTTACATACTTTCATATACTGCACATTCTGCTGTGGGTCTCTCGTCTCTTTCACTGTTCTGGTTTAATATCAACCTGTTCACATCCCAAGTCATCAGATACCAACGCTGCTGTCACGCCCCTCTGTGTCTCATACTGCACCTTAGTGATGCACGGATGAGCTCTGAGTTCATCTGAGTCCACGTCTGCATAAATCATCCAGCCGCTACCCACCTGAAGCACTATTTTATCCAATTTAGGGACTTGCACTCGCACCCCTACTGTCTCTGTAGGTTATATTTCTCTAAACGACTTCACAGGCTTTTTTTGTGATTGTTGGGGACTAAAATGCCTGATTTTACAGCAGCTCTTCTAAAATATTGCAATGCATGTTGGGAAGTTTTCAGGGTTGGTTTGCAAATTTGTTGCATCAGCAAGTGAAAATTGCAACCAAAAAAAAAAAAAAAAGTTAGACTGCTATGACTGGTGGAACACCCAGGAGACTACAGTGATTCGTCAAACTCACAGGAAAGTTGCAGTGATTTGACAAAATTGCATTGAACTTGCATTAATTGTTGCAACGGCAACATTGCAACTTCCTGGAGGTACTTTTATATTAACTGTGAAATTAGCTTTCCAGGTGATTTCTTTATCGAGTGTTGACGTCTGAATGTTTTCTTGAACGATTCACTTTAATAATTAGCGGAGCTGCTTTCAGTTTTGTTTTCATACGTGCAGAAAATATGTGAGACACTCAAGCAGAAAAACGAACTTTTTGCTACTTATTCTGGTGCATTTTATGAGTTTTGGACATGGCAACAATAGTCAGGTGACCTTTGTCATCATGACAGTCTTTGTAATAGTTAACATTGTGAAAGGTCACAGTTTGGCTGGTTCACACACCAACTATTTAGTGAGTTATACAAAAAGATCATGGTTTCAAATAAGTCATCAGACGAAAGTGAAGAAAGTCATGTGACACACGTAAAGTGATGCAGGTAACATGAGGTAACTTAAAAGTTTAGATAATGTTGAGTCAGACTCTGATCTCTTGGTTGAAAGTCTTGTTTGTTTTGCTTGTGTGGTGAAACTTTGCTGTTTGAAGAGCCTGTAAATGAGACCGGCTGCTAATGTTCTGTTTTCTCAGGAAATTACGGCTTTGGGGAGAAAAGAAAATTTGCCTTCAAGTGTCTGATGTTGGAGATACAGAATCAGGAAAGTAAAAAAAAGTGCAGGTAAAACTGGAAGTTGGCACAATTAGTGGCTGAACAGACAAAGAAAAGAGCATCACCTAAAAGAAAAAAATAATGCAAACGCCAACAAAGGACAACAGACACTCTGTTTTCTGCTGTTTGATTTGAAGTGCAGAATAGAAAAAAACATGATTATAGAAAATATTTCTGATTTTGTGGTCTGTCAGCTGAAGAGCTCATGTGTTAATGATCACCATAATAGACGTGTTCCAGCCACCTCCCATCACTGCTGCGTGTCCTTGGGGTGGAAAAATAAAACCTCTTGAAGCGAAGCTGCTGCCCGTCCTGAGAGGCAGCAGGTGAGAACACAAAGAGCCTGTTGAAGGTTAGAGGAGCCGAGCTTTACATGAACACTCGACAAGATTGGCCTCATCGCCACCTGTACTCCAAAGTTCCTCTTCAGTCAGGAACCAAGGTCACGTTCTGCAGTGTGGCATGAAAAAGAGGGACACACCAGTTTCCTGTTTTAAGCCTAAACGGCACCAAAACTACATATTATCTTCATCTGACAGTTGATGATGATACGTGGTTTTAGTAGCAGCTGATGAAGCAGCTGCAGAGGTCTGGTTGTTTCACGTCTTCTTAACTCCACACCAACAGATCTGTTTCAGTTTTAAACTTGTCGTCTTCACAGCTCCCTCTGGAGACACTAAAGACTTAGACACAACCTGAATGGCACCTGTATTCACTCAGCGTCTGACAGGCTGCAGCATGGAAGCATTTAAATGCAACATGTGGTGTCAGATGATAAACGTCTCCAATAATTAGCTGTTTATTAAACAGGTAAAGGAACACAGAGCCTCTGTTTCATGTCCAGTCTTTATTCAGTCACTCTTACACTGCACACGTTTTAACATTTCTGGTCGTGTCTCTAATTCACCTGTCGTTTCATTATCAGTCCACTTGTTCTTCTCTCTTTTATTCCATCTCTTCCTGCTCTCGACCTCTGTGCTTCTTGTTCTTCACATCACTTCTTTATTCTGACTTCCTCTTCCTCTCTCTGACACGCTGACCCTCCTGTATTGTGTTCTTTATCTCCCACCTCATCTTTTATTCTTCATTCTTTCTCAGGAGAGGTTCTCTGCATCCAGTCCACTACGTCTCTCTCTGACCTCTTTGTTGTTTTGCCATCTTCTTTTCAAACATTTAATTTTCTGTCCTGTGCCTTTTTAATCATCTCAGTTCATTATCTTTTCTGTTCCTTCTTGTGGTTCTGTTTCCCTCGTCTGTTCCTTTATCTGCCTGTCAGCAGAGTATCTCAACATCCTGTGGACAGATTTCACTGACATTTGGAGTAAAGTTCAGCCGTTGGTCAGAAGAGCAGAGGAGCTGACCTATCAGACTATAGACCACAGACAGTTCCAGCTGTGCAGACTTTTGGATTTTTTTCTTTTAACATTTCATCCGATCTTCATAAACTTTGGCACATGACACATTTAATTGGCTTGTTTTGCTTCACACGTTAAAGTGTGTTTCCAGGCGTTGGGAAAACTACTGAATGTCAAAACAGTTGGTGTGAAGTTAGAAAGAAGTGAGACCAGCAACTGTTCCCCACAATACTAAATCAGTGGAGTAACCAACTCTTCAACTCATTATGAATTTACAACTTTATGGAATAAGTATGTGTAAGTGAATTTCCCAAGCAAAATCTGATGGCCACCTCAGTTTAATGTCGTCAGCTGCTGACAGACTGGTCCTGTGGCTTTTATCACCTTCGGGCCCAGTGGACCCAAACACCACGGGCCCTATCTCACATCTGACACAAAGTGGTTGCACCGGTGGCACAGTTGCTATTTTGGTACATCTGCAGGATAGTAAATGCACTTGCACCTGGTCTGTGTGGCCACAGGCGGGAGGTCTAAAAACGAATCCAAAACAAAGGTGTGGCCAGGCGTATTTACTCTCTTGTGCTACATGCACTGGAGTCAAAACCACTTGCACCATGTTAGCTAACATCTGTTCGAAGTGCAAAGTCTGTCATAGTCTGTCTGCCCAAGATAGCACCCAGCTATCTCCAACCATCTCCATATATTGCCCGGTCTCGTGCTTTCACTTCTCAAACCAGATTTGTCTCCTTGCTTTAAAATTTTTTTCTCTTTGTTTCCTTGTGGTAAATCCACCATCACACTGCTGGTGTGTGCCCTCCTGGCACACCTGTTTCTTAGAGCTGATGAAACCCAACTTTCTGATCAGTTTATTGCATGTTCGGTCTAATCTCACCCATGAATTAATCAGGGCATGTGGGCACAGCTGATAGGTGTATCCTGCTGTGGAGGTACAGGACAGGATACCCCTGGTACAAGGCGGCAGAGGTGGATTTGCACACACCTTGAGTAAATTAAATCCATTGCCCCTCATGCTTTCAACTTGTGCCTTAGATCAGAGTAAGACAGAGCCCCATGTATGTAGTATAAACATGTAGGGGTGTGCACATTGTGCACTCACTGAAAATGGGTTCTTTTATATGTTCTTCACAGAAAATGAGCCAAGGTTAATGAATCTGTTTAAAAAATAATTAATTGCATCATTTTTCTTTTAGCAAACATTGAAAATTGGTCCCACAGACCTGAACACAACACGAGGATGGAGTCATTTTTCATGTAAAAATGCCCAAAGTGTTTGTTTTCAGGTTCTCACGTGTGAGAACTTGCTTCTTCTCTTGGTGATGAATTACAAAAAAAAAAAATATTTTGGACTTTGGTTGCTTTATTACAGAGATGAGCCCATGTTGTGTTATTGTCTGATGACCTGAGGTGAATAATATCCAGTCTGCAGCATTAATATGAGTCACGTATCCTCCTGAGTTATCCAGTGTATCACCTCTCATGTTGACTAATTTTTGTGTGGGTTACAGTTCAACATTTCATAACCATAATCTGTGTTTTCTTATCAACTTCTGTCTCTGTTCTTTCCGAACATGTCGACTGTCTGCATCCTGTTTTTCTTTCCAGTTTCACTCTGTGTTTCCTCTCTACTGTATCCATCCATCGCCCACCCTCCTCCTCTCCCTCTCTGTTTTTCACACCACGAGCCCTCCCGTGTCACGTCTCCACCTCTGTCTCAGTGCTGTTGTTTGTGCTGAGGGCTACGGAGGCAGAGGCGGGCAGGGAGAGCGGGGAGGCCGTCAGATGAATCAGCTGGCTGGAGGGCAGATAAACACAGTTGTAGTCCGAGAAGAGGGAGCGAGGCGTCGGTACGGCCCGCAGCCTTCAGAGAGACAGAACGAGAAACAGACAGAAAGAAGCGCCGCTGCTTTTTTAATGTGGCACTGCTTTTTTATTTTTAGTGCTACATTATCACTGCTGAACTTCCCAAAAATCACTTTAGAGTTCTGTCTGAAGATCTCTAATCAATGTGTGTTGCTGCTTCACCTGTCAGCTGGAAGCTCAGAGGAGAACACATCACTGGTGAAATGTTGAAACTCATTATCAACGTTTTTATCTGTAAAAACAACCCAGAGAGTCAAACGGTTAAAGAAACACACTGAGACCTGAACTCTGCTGCATCCTTCTACAGTTTGGAGACATTCTCTGCAGTTTGCATCACTAATGCAGCAGGATAATAATTTTTTTAAAACTTAAAACAGGTCACAAATGTGTAGCTTAATTTAAAAAAAAGACTGTTTACACCTGATATTAACATGTGTCCTGTGTGGTCTGATCACAAGTGGACCGTCCTAAGAACTGGTGTGAAGACGCATTAAGATCCAGACTCATAGACCAGAGGTTCTAAATGAATGTGAAACACTGTCTGTGACAGAATTCTTAATTATTTGGGCCTTCTTGTAAATTCAACTAATGTTCTGCATTAAGTTATTTTTTACTTTGTATAAAAAACATTGTGTCAGTTTGTTGCAGCATCACCTTAACGATGGTGTCATTTAGCAGCTGTTTCATATATATGTTGGACCTTTTTATGCCTTTGTTTTACATATTTACAGCTGAAGACAGACAGGACAGGGGAAGAGAAAGTGGGGGCAAAGGGACACAGGTGGGAGCCAAACACACGGCCACTGCAGAGGACCCACAGCCCCACCACATGGGGTGCACGCTCCACCAACTGAGCCACCATGGTGCCCCTAAAGACATGTTTCAACTGATTTACACTTAATTTAAGAAAGAAGACAACATTTAATTGACGGTGTTCAGATGTTCAGGCTTTACTTTTAGGGAGCTGTTATGTTGTCCATCTTTATAAATGTCAGTGGTTTGTCCCAGCATGTTGGCTACCACAGTTTGGCTGCCAGGAAAAAAACAAAAGTCAGTCAGTCAAGATTCTGATTGGATCACATGATGCATGTTAATAGCAGGTGTAAACAGGCTCTACAGCACAGAGGAAGAAGATGGATTCTTCCTCTCCGTCCGTCCCTCCAGCCACGTTCCCACTTCCTCAACGCCCTCTGATTTTTTCCTCGTCTCCGTCACCTCACTCCCACATCCAGCCACTCCCTCCTGCCCTGCAGTAACCTCTTACCCTGCTGCTGTCTAACCTTCCCCGCCCACTCTCTGACCTGTTTCCCATTTCCCCCAGTCAGCCCAGCAGCACACACAAACTGGTTCATTTTCACTAATAGTCTGTCAAAGTTGTGCATCAGTTTCCTGCCGCTGTAATCTGTTATTTGAAGCCTGAAATCTGTAACTTGAACCTTTGACTTTGCTGGACCGTCTTCCCAGTTCTGACCCTCGCCTGCCTCATTAATTTGTCTGTATTTTGGTTCTTCCCCTGCTGCCTTGCTCTCACCCCTGTGACACACAGTACTTGTTAATTGGACACGTTCATTGTTAGTTTTGGTTTGTATGATTTTATGACAAGAAGAAGAATATATAAGCTGGCTGGAATCCCACAGCATCATCATTTATCTCCGACCTATAAGGCTCATTATGCAGAACAGCCTGTTGTTCAAAATCCTGTTTTCTGAATCTTGGAGATGCCAAGTTACCACTGTTCCTGTCTTGAATTGTTAAAGTGTGATTTAGTTTTCTTATTGTCTATGTTTGCTTCTGTAAAAATCTATTTAAAAAAAGATTTAAAGTCCACAGTTACATGTACGCCATGTTCTCTGCACTTAGATGCACATTTCAATGAAGCACATTTCAAACCACTTTGCTCGGGCGCAATTTGCAAAAATAACATTTCCTGTGGGTTTTTGCTGTCCAGACTTTCTAAAAACCAATCTGGATTCAATCTGGATCTGCCAAAAATGATTTGGGCTGGCAGTCTGAAGTCCAAAATGTCACACCTACAGTACTAGATGAGGAGTGAACTGAGACCAGATTGCTTATTTTGTCTAACCAACAGTCCAATTTCCCAAAGTATCTTCAATTTATTGTTAGAAAACACAGAAAAGCAAGAAATCCTAAAGAGTGAAGGTCTACAACCAGCGAGATTTTGTCATTTTTACTCAAAAAATTGACCTAAACTTCTCAAACTCCATAATATTCAAGCCTCCAGTGCAGGTGGAGACTTTGTCTGGTGAAACATCCTTTGTAAGGTTCTTTTTATGTTCTCATTTTTTGACACTAGCATCTGAGATTCAACTTGACCAGGTTTAAAAGTGAATGATCCAAGGATACAAAATAAAAAAACATCAAGAGAGCAGGATCACAGATGAGAGGATTTATCTGACGAATGAACAAATAAAAAAAAGTTGAGAGAAGGAAGCCCGGGCACCGTGGACTCACAGCAAACTGGGTCATCCATTCATCCCCTAAAATCTCTTTAATTACCTTAATTACACTGATGGGTTTCCTTTAGCCTTGGCAGGAGGCGAGGCTGTTTTGGGTGGGGATCAAATGTGTTTAATTGAGCCAGGAAAGATCAATCAGTCCTCAAAAACGAAGCACTGAACCAAGTCACAGAAACACCCGGAGAGGAGTTACACAAGTCTGACATTTCTCAATAACTCATAAATGTACGTTGGTACTGATTCATAGATTGGAGTCACGCTGAGGGTGAACTTACAGCAGCATGTTATGTTTAAATGTCCATAACTCAGAGCTCATCAGTCTCAATCACCTCAAATGTTGCACAGTTTGTCCACAATCCATCAGCTACAGTCAAAGAATAATAATTTCTGGAATATTTGATGTGTGGTTGTACCTCTCCACAGTCACTGTATCACTTACACTAGAGGGCGGTCAACAGTTGGACTTCCGTTACTCAACTGTGTTTAGTTTGACAAACTAAACTTGTCTTCAGTTAGTGTGACAACTGTTTAACTGGTTTTCTGGTGTAGTTGATGGAAGTGCTTTCAAGTGGACTGATTATGTCATAAATTTCCACACAGTGTAGTTCAGGTGTAACTGCATCCGCAGATCTGACCTGAACTTCAGCCACTGCAAAACTTTGCTAAAATGCTGAAAAGTAGGCAAAGAGACTGAGGATGGGTGCAGATCACTATAAATAATGTCTATCACCTTATCAATCATCATTTTCCATCTTCTTACTCTCAACTTGTTTCTGTTTGTTCTACACAACATGTGTCCAGTTCACTCTCACACAGTAAGCGACACCAGTTTGTACTTTTGACGACTGAAATATAAAGTTCAGAAAGTCGTGAAGCCGTGTTGGATTCATGCACTAAGTGCTTTCCATTTTCACATTTTATCCTCGCCTCCCCATCAAAACATAAATCTGCTGAATTTTTGCACTCGGTGAAAAGAAGAAACGGCTCCTAAGTGCTCCTGAATACGGTGGCGATAATGAAAGACTCCATTTTTTGTACATCGTGTCCATTTCAGGACATTTTAGAGGGACCAGACTCTCACAGCTCGCCTGAAGCAGACGTGTGTACGCAGGTTTTTGTTGCTGGTGTGTGTGTGTGTGTGTGTGTGTACAGAGTTATTGGTATTCCTCCACTGTTCCACAGCTATGAAAGGGGGTCTGCTGAGACGACAGCAGTCACACATCAACACACCAGGACATGTGTTTGTGGACAAATATACAAGTGTCAGACACGTGAATGTGTTTGTGTGCTCCTGCTGAATACTGATGAGGCGTGAACTCGGTCAATAACGTCACAAATCAACATGACGGACAGCGAAGGCCGAGGCGTGTTTCATGTCCACCTGCATGTACTGATCAGTTCAGTGTGTGTTGGTGTGTGTTCATTATATTTCTCTGCACACCGTAAATGTTCTACTATAAAATACAGACAGACAGTTTAGCACATTAGCTGCCGTTAGCCTGAAAAACATCAGATGAAATACAGCAACAGGGACCCAAGAAGTCCAGTCGTTCACTGCATGTTCACAGGTTTGGATACGTTGATTAACTGTAAATGTAAATGTGAATTAGTTTGGAACCTCTGAGTTCATTTTTGATTTTGACTGAAGCTCAGGCAGGCGGCAGGAGCTGCGCAGGATCGCAGGATGTTTGCAGCATCTTTCTCTGATCTTTGATGACATGTCGTGGTCATTTTATGATTTATTTCAGTAAATATATTACAGATTTCTCCTTTAAAGATGAACTTTGTGCGGCTCTACTGTACTCAGAATAAAGCAGCTTAAATATTCTGCTCTGTGTAAAGCAGGATCAGAGTTTATCAGGTGAATCCAGGATTCACTGTTTACACGAGCAAATATGTAAAGAGGACAGTAAAAAAAACTATAAGGCGATATTAGAGTGCATGTAAACATACACTTTGATATTGTTTTCTAAAATCCATTTACGCTGTGACTCTGTCGCACACACACACACACACACACACACACACACACACACACACACACACACACACACACACACACACACACACACAGTGTAAGAGCTTGTAGTAGTGTGTGTGTGCCCTCGGTGTTATCAGCTCTATGGTAAACATTTGTCATTCAGCTCAACACCTCAGGCTGTATTCAGCTTACCCTGCTGCAGCTCAGCCCGTCACTGTCAGTGTGTGTGTGTCTGTGTGTGTGTGATCTCTCCGAGCAGCAAGCTGAACACACTGCTGCTCCAATGTCACTGTGTTTGTTGGAGGTAAAACTCTTAACT
>JAJHUR010138895.1:0-19853 GCA_027495735.1 Lutjanus campechanus
TATCATGACTTTGAAAACACCAAATGACTTGTTTTAACGAATTTCATTAGATTAAAATATGTAGAACTGTAAAATATCACTTCCATAAGGCTGTTCAGTCAGACAGTAACAGATCACAGACTGAACTTGGCATTTAATCCTCCTGTACAGCCGCAGCGAACGTCAATTTGCGCGCAGCCTGCAGTTTATAATGTTGATTAATATTGAAATGGCGGTCTTCTTCCTCAATAATAATTATTAATATCAGCAGAAAATACACAGAAGTGGTCAGATTGGGAACCTACATACATCGGGACAGAGCTCCTCTGTTTCCAGGATAGAAAAATGTAATTTTCGGGAAAATATTAATCCCTACATTTGATCTTACCAAACGTTTTCCACGCCTTATTTTAGCCTTGCAGGTGTTGCATACTGCAAACTTGTCATCCTCCTCACACACTTTTAAAAAATTCCATACAGCCGACATGATGTAGGTCGTCAAAGCCGTGAGTTGCACATGTGCATGTTTGTGTGCTGCTGATGTTATTGACCTGGGCAGGCTGACATAAGGGCTGACGTATCCCGCGAGGCATTGTGAGGGTTCAAGGACTACTCATGCTTTGCAACGCATTAAAGCGGTATTCCACCTTGTGAGAATAACCCATTCAGTATGTACTCACCACTATGCTGATGTGATGATGGGTGAAGATCTTCAGTTCACAAAACAATCCTGGAGTTTTAGGAGAAACAGGGTAGCAGCCTCATCCAGTACAATGGCAGAGATTGGTGAGATTGGTGTTTTGTGTTCTTAAAAAAAGAACACAAAACAAGCCAAAATGTCTCCATCCTGCTTGTGTGGTGTAATCCAAGTGTCCGCGAGCCGCGGCGCCATGTGTACATCCTACCGGCTACATGCTACAGCTGATATTTCTGCTAAAAACATGGTGTAAATGGCGTCTTTTGCAGTTAATTTTTAATGTCGCGGCTCACTTTAACACATAACCGAAAAGAAGAGGCAATGTGTTTGCTTAGTGTTTCTTTTGTTTGTTTGTTTGTTTTTTTTTGCTGCCACAGCGCGGTAGGAATTTGACTGGCGCTTTAGACCGGCAAATTTTAGACTGACCGGCCGGTCACCGGTCATGGCCGGTCATGTGAAAACCGGCCCGATTCCGAGCACTTCCGATAAATCGGTGCAAGTCTAGTAAAAATGATCATATTTTCTTTTAATTTTCTGTAACTTAAATAAAAAACATTTTAAATGAAAATACAGACACTTTTAGTAAAAGTCAGGCACCAGCAGCTGTGTTTTTTAATACAACAAAGTTATTGTACATATACATTTGAAAATGGTCTAAATGACCTCCTTGGCTGTTGCAGTGTTAAGTATTTTAATAACACTGGTGCTTTTACTTGTAATTGAGTAATATTTTAGTAATGTTACAGTACTTGTTCTTGAGTATAGATATTCAGTACTCTCTCCACCACTACAATATAGTGAGCCAGAAAGTTACTCATGGTTAAGCTGCTAAGCAGTGCACCGTATGAAGTAAGTAACTAGGAACTACATGTGGCATGTTGTGTGAGTCTTAAACTGTCAAAAGCATTGGTTTCCAAAATGGAAACGCTTAGGGGACTGCCAGAAATCACAGGGGGTCCCCAAGACTTTGCTCTGAGGTCCTCAAAATCAGATTTACACATGTCAACTAAAATCACAATTTCAGCGTTCATACACCTTTTCCAAATTCACTTTTCAAGCATTTTTAAGGTTCATTTTCAAGCTTTTAAATCATTCAATGAATAGCTCTGCCATTTGGCAATTAATCGATTAATGATTAATCTTTAGCTTTACTTAGATACAAGTGGGAAGGCTCCAAGGAAAAAAGGTTGGAAACCACTGGTCTAAAGTACAGTACTAGTGAACTACTTTGTGTCTCATCCAGCTGTCCCTGGGAAATGTCACGGTCAGTTCCTTTAGTCAACCAGTAATTATAGCCCGGGTGATAATGGATTCATACTCCATGATGCTTTTCTCATCATGTTGTTCAAGGCTGCTGGCATTAAAAGGGAGAGATAATCATGTCATTTGCAAATGATATACTCAGATGCAGAAGATGATTGAATACAGAAATAAGTTGACTTGCTCAAAGATTGTGGGCTTATTATGTTGGAAATTCATAATTGTATGTTAATGGACAACTAGTCAAAGCAGCTCCTGTCAGGGAGCACATGGGAGACTTTGACTCTACATGTTGTCACTTTTACCACGCAAAGGTTTTGACTGAATATGATCAAACAACGTCTGTTTCAGTTCTGAGCTGAGAACATCTCAGGTGCGGTCCAAAGACGGTCCTGCTGTCGTCACAACTCATCTGTTCACATGTTCCAGCATTTTCATTTAATACCAGAATGTTATCCATCAGAATACTTAACAAAGGCCATTCCTTCTCTCCCCAAAAACAATTTCAGGTGTCAGCGACCTTTTTCTGCTTAAGTACCCTCCTAAATGTCTCAGCCTGGTCCTGCTGTGAGCTGCTTTGTATTAACACATTTCATCTCGGTGTAATTTCAAAGATTTCAGAACAAAAGTGTTGCTCAGATTTCCTGGGCACACAAATTCCTAAATTTTATGCAGTTAACACGTGAAATGGATGACTGACATTAATTCTTTAGCCGTTTTTTTTTTTTAAATTTCACTGTGTATTCACTGTATTCATACTCAATACATTTAGTTTTACAAACATGTATCACAAAAGAACTGAATGGTTAATGCAGGATATTCTCACTTTTCACTGGTGGTCTGAGGTGAATACATACATATTAATACATTCTAATTTTCAGATTTTGATAAACCTTTTAATTAACAGTTGCAAACATTATTTTGATGAGTTGTGCTGGCATAACTGCATCAACTGCATTCTGTGTGTAATTTAAACTCACATTTCTGTGTTAATTGATTTAGGACTAAATTCAAATTGTAGTAACTTAATGAAATTGTCTCAATAACTGTTTACTGTTCACAATTATAGTAATTAAGTATGTAACAGTAGTTGGAACAACTTTAACTTTTTTTTAGAAATTAGAAGTTGTCATAAATTTAAAATAAAACGTCTGTATTAACTTTTTTTGTTGAGGCAAAACATTTCTTTTTAGTGTGCTCAGTGTTTGCCGACTACCAAGTACAAAATGTTTTGCAGTAAAAATAAAATTATTATTAATCAATTATTAATCGATTAATTGAGAAAATAATCAACCAATTAATCTAGATCAGTATAGACTATGAAAATAATATATATAGGAATGAAGGTAGTCATGATAGATTCTAGTTCCTAAATGAAAATGCAAAAAGATTTATTTTTGAATTTGGGGTGAACTGTCCCTTTAAAGGGATAGTTTGGATTATTTGAATTGGGGTATTATGCATTAATATTTATAATATTTTCACCCAAAGTGCTGCAAGGTGAAATGTTTTTGGCAAAGGAGTCTGGTTTCTTTGAAGAAGAGGTTTAAGACTTGATTTGATTTTCTTTGTTTCAGAGCTACAAAGAAAGTTGGAGTTAACGCTAAAGGAAAAAGATCAAGCAGTCACTGATCTTGAAGCAGAAAGAGAACAACTGAGGGAAACCAGAGAAGAAGTAAGTGTACGAGTTTTTCTGCTTTGTTTAACATTGCCATTCCGATTCCATATGCAATGCATGTAAAATATGTCATAATAAATCTATGTCAACAGCAAGGCCACCAAACTGTTTTAAGAGATAATAAGTGAAGGTGGCAAGACTGAAATTTGCAAGTTATTATCAATGAAATGTTTTGACATACCAGGCATTCATCAGGCAAATGAACTTAGAGGTCGAAACGTTGCCTTAATAAAAACTTGTGAGCTTACAAAGTTCACACACTGTCCACCTTTTTACTAAGAGATATGAGCATGGATGCCAGAATGGAATCTTGGTGCAGGTTTGTACATGTGAGGTGACATTTTTCTGAGGTACAGTGAGGTTTTTGCATCAACACCTGTTTTTGTTGTGTTTTTCCTGACTTTAGCTCACTTTCCCATTTCAAGTGACAACAAACAACAAGACATGCACCCCAAAATAAAAAAAAATTTAAGGGCCCTATCTTACGCTGATCTAGTGGAAAGCACAAGATGCAATGCATTTAACTTATTCAAGGTGTGTCCAAATCCACCTTTGCCGTCTTGCATCAGGTGTGCAGGGGTATCCTGCCTTGCCCCGCTCCTTGCACCAGCAGTGCACAGCGGGATACACCTATCAGCTGTGCCCAAGTGCCTTGATTAATTCATGGGTGGATTTGGGCCGACCATGCGATAAACCAATCAGAAAGTCAGCTCTCATCACCTTTAAGAAAAGACTGAACATAAATGAAGGTGTTTTGTGATTTTGGAGATGTGTGTGTGCTTCAGCCAAACATGCCTGCTGCTATCTTGTGTAGACAGGCCGATTGCACTACAGACTTTGCGCTTTGATCCGGTTTTATCCGGTCTAAGGTCTAAGTGTTTTTTACTTCACTGCACCAACCACAAGACACTAAATGTGCTGGGCCACGCCATTGTTTTGCCTTCATTTTTAGACTTCCCCACCCATGGTCGCACAGACAAGATTTGCTATCTTGCAAACGTCGCAAAAATGGCAGCTGGGCTGGTGTGAGATAGCAAATCCACCTGCGCCACCAGCGCAGCAGCTTTGCCCCATTTGTTTGTTGCAATAGTGATATCTAAGTATTGCTGTTACAGTCTGAACACTGCATGTGTGACTGTGGGATGAAAAGTTTGACTAAATCAAATCAAATCAAATAAAATTTTATTTATATACAACAAAGTTGTCTCAAGACACTTTACATATAGAGTAGGTCTAGACCACACTCTATAATCATATTTACATCCGACAATTGAAACAATCCCCACATGAGCAAGCACTTTGGCGACAGTGGCGAGGAAAAACTTCCTTTTAACAGGCAGAAACCTCGGACAGATCCAAGACACATGGTGGGCGGCGACCTGACGGCACCGGTCGGATTTGAGAGGGAAAAGGAGAAGGGAGGGGTGGAGGGAGAGAACAGAACAGAAGCAGAGAGAACAGTAGCAACAGAACATCAACAGTAAAACTATGTGTAGGGAATGGTAGTACATATAAATGTGTAAGCTGTATGTAAATAATAATACTCATACTAGATGTTACAGTAATGATATCGGAATTAATAACTCAAATTAAGTAATAATGCTGCACAGAAAAAAACTAAAACTAAAATTAAAAAACAATGTCTTTCGTTTTCTGTGACAAAGAAAATCACTGCTGGTTTGGTCCAGTTGTGTCCAGAGTCTCAGAATCTGATATAAGAAAAGTCTTGCTTAACCCTTTTCAGTATTGATTAATCTGCCAATTATTTTTTATAATTAATCAATTAATCTTTAGTCTTTAAAATGTTGAAGAAAATGTCAAAAATGCTCCCAGAGCCCAAAGTGACTTCTTCACATGTCTTCTTTTGTCCAACCAACAGTCCAAAACCCAAAGACTCTTCATTTACTGTCAGAAATGACAAAGAAAAACAACACATCGTCACATTTAAGAAGCTGGAAGTTGCTTGAAGTGACTGGGATCTTTAATCTGTTACCAAAATAATTCTTATTTTTAACTCATTTTCTTTTCGATGAATTAATTAACTAATCACTGCAGCTTTAATTAGTTTTACTGACGGTGAAATGAGCGTCTGTATGTAAAAACCTTCTGTGTCATCTCCATTTTGACAGTGACAGTGTACATTACTGTAAAACAGAGCTCATAGTTAACTCTGTACTCTGTCTCGTCTTCTGTTTGCAGCTGCTGAAAGAGAAACATGATCACACTGCGCTGATTGCTGAGACCGTGGAACAAAAGAAGCTCCTGGGGAAATACAACAGAGGTATGAGGTGCATGTGGAGAACGTGGTCTTCATTTATAGAAGAATTGTCACTATTGATCTAATGAGAAAAATGGATAACTGTTGTAACTGTTAACTGGATAACTGTAACAATAACATGAAAAGATCATGAAAGATGATTGTTGATAGAGAGTAGCCTACATGTTGCACTTTACTGATAAAATGCACCACTGAGGGATTCTTTGTCCAGTGTCTCAGTTTGTTGTGGACGAATTCGAGGCCTTACAGGACACCTTGAACCTGGAGAGGGACCTGAGGACAGAGGCAGAGAGCTTTGCCAGAGCAGTGAGTTTGTTGCAGCAGCCTCCACGTTCCTCTCTCGTTCTGTGTAGGAACAAGTTCATGATGCAACAATGTGTCCTGACTGTCTGTCACATGGGGCAATACTGTGGACCTGTCCTCAGATGGTGGTGGAGCAGAAGCAGCTGAAGAGACAGAGTCAGATCTTGATGCAGAACTCCTCGCCCAGTCAGGCTTTGCAGGAGGCCCTCAGCCAGGTCACCAGACTGACCAAGGATCTGGAGACACAGAGTCTGGAGCACCAGAACCAGGTCTGTGTACACAACACAACACATTTTTAAATTGTTTGAAGTTTTAATAGAATTAAAGCTATTACATTTAGGAATTAGAGTGTTGGTATTAATAATTTAATAAGTAATGAATTTTTTTTGGTAGGACATGATTTGTCCCAATGATTTGTCTCAACAATGGGTGATGTTATATTATATAGAATAATGCAGGTGAATGATGTCTCTTCTGAAATACAACACCGCGTTCTCCCTTATATACCAGTCACCTTTTAAAATCTACATCAAACCAAATGTGTTTCGTATTTCATTATTTTATAAAAATTCCATCTAAAACATGTTAAGTTTTAGTGTGCATGGAATAATGGAATGATACATTAAAATACCTCAAAACTGCAGATCTGCATGAGGAAAAAAGAAATAACACATTTGCAAATCATACAAAAAACATAAACAAAACTGCTGTAAAGTAAAGTGAGTTAATTATTAATAAAATAATAGAAGTCTTACTGTGGTTGTCAAATATATCTTGGTGAAAACCTCTTGCATCCCACCCCTCACCATCATAGATCTATTTCTGTCTTTTGAAGGGTGGCAGGGGTATTTAGGTGGAGACAGCAGGTCAGCAGTGTGTCACTTACAAGTGTTATACATCATCTGAACGCTGGAACCTGAAGATTAATTACAGTTACAGCTCAGCAGTGTGTGAAAAGTTTTTCTAGTCATAAACATTTTTTAAAAGTGTTCTTCAGGTGTCGTCACATTTTAAAGGTTGTGTGTGTTTGATACCATTTATTACACAGATTTGTTTTCAAGATTCACATACAACAATTTTTGACCACTGAAGAATTGATAAAAAAGGTCATAAATCCTCCAAAATACCACATCAAGGCAGCAAGACCTTGAGCAACACCAGAGCGAGGTCAAGTTTAAAAAACAGGGTCTCACTTCAATGAAATGGCTGCTGTGGGGACTGACATCCTCACACATGAATACAACTGGACTCACTGAACCCACAAGAGTCTCAGCTTTTCAGTCAGGCCCAATTTATGATATTCCAACACTGTTTAAGGACTCCAGTGTGCAGAAATATTCAAATAGAATAGGTGAAATTATCATTAACATGACACATTTATACTGCATTAAATTACTACATGGGATCTACATGGGGTTGGCATAAAGTGGGCATGTGCGTAAAGGGGAGACCCTTTGGTACCCATAGAACACATTTTCATTCAGATATCTTGAGGTGTCAAGGGACCCCTTTGTTTTTCTCTCGCCAAAATTCAGCCAAACTTTGGAGCGGTATTTAGCCCTCCTCCTGACAAGCTATCCCGACATGGTTGGTACGAGTCGATGCCTCAAATCTTCTAGTTTAGTTTCATATGATGCCAGTATTTTCACTAAGCCTCTAGCCTCTTCACTTGACCCCTCGCTGAGTGCCACCCTCCTCAGTTAAAGCTGAGAAGTCTTCAGCTGACATTTTAATGTTTCCATCTGACATGTTCAAACAAGAACCCTGTGAAAGTAGAAATGTAAAGTTACCTGACAGCTGCATACATGATATAACATTAATGCTAACAGACCAAGGCTAAAACTAGCTTACATCTCAGCAAACATTGGTTGGATGGTGAAATACAACAGATATAAATACATGATAGACAGAAATTAACGTGGGAAAAAGAAGCACAGGGACTCAATTAGTGCAGTCGACTTTGAGATGGGTCACCCACAGGGGCGCCGATTTATGTTTCTGCTGGTGGGTGCTCACCGTGCTTGCATGATTTGTTGCTATTTTGACACGCGCGCACATTCGTCTCACAGCAAAACACACATTAGATCAATTAACAGCAGCAGCCGCAATGAACACACACGTATGCTCTTTCCTACACGCGCGCGCACACACACGCACGCACACGCACTCTTTCACAAACACACACAGTCTACACACTGGTGATGCATATGAGGAGTTAATGTCAATGTAACCTAACGCAAAAGGCTCCGATGAAGATAAAGGAAAAACAAAATCCACAATCCAACACCACAGCCTGGATTGAATAGCATACCGTAACTGTATAGGCCTATAAGTGTGACTGGAACTGTCCGCTGTGCTGAAAGTCAGTGTAGGTAAACAATAACATAGCCTACCAACTCATCAGCAACTATAGGTTACTTCACTCATTCATTAATCACATCACAACACAACGCAATGTGTTGATAGGTAGCGGGGGAGTGGTCATTAGGCAGCCAGGCAGCCTACACTTGTCAAATCAATGACAAGTGTAGGCTGCCTGGCACACGTGGGTGCTCGCAATCTCCGTGGGTGCTCCGACCCCGAAGCACCCACGGAATCGCCGCCCATGGTCACCCAGCCAGACCAGCCGGAGTGTGATCACAGAAGACAGCCAGGATAGGAGCTAAGCTAACCCGACTTAGACCTGAGACAGTGAGATGCATCATTGTCGACCCACTTTGATTCTGCATCAGCCCACATCCTCCTCCTCAAATCCCCACAGAACTAATGCAGATGCAGTGGGATCTAACAAGTTTGTCTGGAGGTAAAGTTACTGCAGCTAGTAAGCTAGTGTTAGTTAGCCAGACATGCTGACGTTTGCAGCTTATGTTAGAGCAGATGAAGACAGAGTTGAATCCATTCCACACGTGCTCTTGTGTTTCACGTTTAAGAGACAACAAAAAAAGACACCACTATCCAGACTCATGACACACTGTGTATCACTCTTCTCGGAGCCTCCTGCACTCCTTCAACATGGAGAGACATGGAGAGCTCAACAGCTCTAGTTATGGCTGATTGGACAGTTGCTGTTTGGAGGTGGGGCTTAGCAAAGGGTCAGTTATAATGACAGTCAACCAAAATCCTTAGTTCAGTTATACATTCATGCTTCACTCATTAGAAACACAGAAATAGTGCAAATAGAAGAAAATGATTACATATACAACATCCTGCTTTACACCTGTACTGCCTCTAATTCATATGCATCAAAACAAGGATTTATCTGGTTAATTACATGGGGGGTGATGCCTGGTGAATGATCACAGGTCCTGACAGTTAAACCTGGGGGCCGTGACCTGCCAGATTCATAATTAAAAGCAGCAGTGTAGCCTCCAGCTCCCACCCACCTCCTCTGGCACTGATGGAAAACAATTAGAGCTGAGTGGGATCACTGATCTCTGCTGGTGTCAGGGTGGAGGTGAGCCATACCCTTCATTTGAGGAACAATTCAAACACCAGTTAAGGAACCGGGGCTGGGGGAGCAGATGGCTATAAACACCGACTGGCAGCTGCCCAATGCTACTTATCAGACATCATCACTGCAGGAGCTGCAGCCACCACAGCCAACACACTGCTGCTGAGCTGAAGGAGAACACAAACATGTCGTCAATCATTGTTTCATCCAGCGTTTTTCACATTTTGTCTTTTGAAGTTAAATGGACAGTTCACATTAAAATCAAAACTACTGATTTTTCCTCTTACCTGTAGTGCTATTTATCAATCTGGATAGCTTTGGTGTGAGTTGCAGATTTCTGAAGATATCAGCTGTAGAGATGTCTGCCTTCTCTCCAATATAATGGGGCTAAATGGCACTCAGCTTGTGGTGCTTAAATGGCTAAAAACTATGCATGGGAAGAATTCGAAATCAGTGTATTTCTTTCCAAAAATGATGTCTGTTATGTCACTGTAAAAACAAAAAAGTTGAGTAAACTCAATATTTCAAGTTACTTGAAAACTGACTGCAATAGATTTTTGAGTTTTAAGCCCAACTCAAACTTTTACATTTTAAAAGTTTTACCAACAAATAATCTTTTGTTGAGATAACTCTCCGATAAACTTGAATATTTGAATTTTAGAACCCCCAAAAAATGTATTTCAGAAATTACTGAGTAAACTCATTAACTCTTTTTCCACCAGTGTTTTTTTTTTTTAAGTTGTTGGCCAGCTCCAGCATTTTTGACAAAACTGACTCAACTAAACACTGGGTTTGTATCTGAAATGCATGAAAAGTGAAGCTACGTACAATCTATGTGAGTGCTGTACATGTAAAGAAGAAAAGTAAATTACCCCAACTACTGATTATAGGTTAGCAATTTGTTTTTAGTTTAGTCAAAACTTAAGAGTTTGAGTTGGGCTCAAACCTGAAACATCTATTGCCGTAAGTTGCCTTGAAATTTTGGGTTGTGTCAGTTAGTTTCATGAAGGAACTATTTTCTTTCTAGTAGAAAAGAAAGAAAGTAGTTCCTACATGAAACTGCTCACAACAAGGTCTGTGAATTTCCTTAAGTAACCGGGTCATGATTTTTGGAAAGAGGAACTGTTTTTGAATTTTCAAATGTATTTTTGTGGTGCTTTGAGCACCACAGTCTGAGTGCCTTTTAGTCCCATTATACTAGAAAGAAGGCAGATGTCTCTATGGCTGATATCTCCACAACTCTGCAACTAACACCAAAAAAAATCTAGATGGATAAACATCCCCACATGTAAGAGGAAAAATATGTATTTTCTATTGTGGGATGAACTGTCCCTTAAGTAAGAAAGAACGACCTTTTAAGGAAGAATTGAAACCACACAATAGACCTCAAGTGGGCCCTCCTAGGTTGCTCACGCTGAGTGGAAGTTTGTAAAGTTATGAGCAATAAGCTGATGATGATCAATACTGTGCTGCCCTCTATGGTAAACACAGCAGCTGTAACAGTGAGTGTGTGTTATGTGTGTTGTGGTTGCTGCATCCTCAGATAAAGCAGATGGAGGACAGGCTGAGGAGCTGTGAGACTCAGAAAGAGCTGGCGGCATTGAGGCGTAAACTGGAGCTCGTGGAGGAGGAGAGGAGGGATTACACTGACAAATGCTCCAAGGCTGAAGTGGAGGTCAAGGATCTGCGGTTTACAGGTGAAGACATATTAGAAACTGTAAGGACAGGACGCACTGTGGGACATTACACTGTCGAGCCGAGCGAGCACCGTGTGTGCAGGCTGCTACAATCCCAACAGGCCCCATCTGATTTCAAGTATGACCATGAGATTCTCTTCATATCTTTTGTCAGCCTGGAAGACCATGAGTTGTTCTGCAGACTCTTGACGATAATAGTTTCCTTTTCTCTTCTTGTCGTATGTGTGTGTATGTGTGTGTGTGTGTGTGTGTGTGTGTGTGTGTGTGTGTGTCTGGATGTGTTTCACTTGTCAGTTGAGGAGCTCCAGAAGAAGCTGCAGGCAGCTACTAACCCGCTCCCAGTTCCAGCACCTCCACCTCCCCCACCCCCTCCACCTCCTCCAGCCCCTCCAGCCTCCAACCCACTCAGGTTTGATCACACACACTTTGCTCTGCACATCATCTGTTAGGTGTAATATTCCTTATTATTGTTCTATCTATTCATCTCTGAGACATGTTTAATCAACCCCGTCCATCTTTGGTAACTTTAACCGGTTACATGAACACTACATCTGAGATGTTGGTAACTCTTTATTTGAAAGGGTGTGCCGAAGACTGTCATTACCCCACTATAACATGACATGACACCTGTCATGAACAAGAAGGAGTCTTTATGAATGTTTACGATGTTTATGTTTAATGTTTTCATTATGTGTCATTCTGTCAATTATGTCATTTTTAATGCAAAGCTGACATTGTTTTATATGTTAGCTTCACAGCTAACTGAGCTAAATAGTGTCAGCTATAGTAAACAGCATTGTGTTTTTCCCAAAACTGTTCTGCCACAGTCCACCTTACTGTGCTCTGATTGGCTACTATTACTACTGTGCTCTGATTGGCTGTGAGGGTGACAGAAGAATGGCACTTGGGAGAGAAGTATAGCAAGGCTGTTGTGGTAGATGAATGAATCAACAAAACAAAACAACAAGAACTACTTTACTAGGTTTAGGAACAAAAACTATATCGGGGTCCATAAAATCAAGATGAAAATATCTTAAAAACTGATGTTCTCCTTTTAAAGACAGGAGACAGAGCTGTTTGTCTGTGTCTGTCTGGTTAACTATCTGGTTATTACAGTCTGTATTTTTTGCTGTTGTCATACAAAAGTGAGAAAAAAATATTGATGAGATGATGACACTCTGATGTGCATACAAAAACAAAAAGCTACTGTGTAATATGATGAAAACTTCAATTTGTTCCTGAAACCCTTGTAAAAGAACATTGTGTGATTAAAGTGATACTCCACTTTGTGAGAATAAGCCATTTTGTATGTACTCACCACTATGCCGATGTGATGATGGGTGAAGGTCTTCAGTTCACAAAACAATCCTGGAGTTTTAGGAGAAACAGGGTAGCAGCCTCATCCAGTATAATGGCAGTGAATGGTGACCACGGATAAAACGTTAAAAAAAGAACACAAAACAAACACAAAATGTCTCCATCCTGCTCGTGTGGTGTAATCCAAGTGTCCGCGAGCCGCGACATTAAAAATTAACTGCAAAAGACGGCATTTACACCATGTTTTTAGCAGAAATATCAACTGTAGCGTGTAGCTGGTAGGATGTAAACATGGCGTCGATCTCGCGAGACTTCCGCACGTGCGTCCATTAAGATATATACGAAGTCTCGAGAGATCGACGCCATGTTTACATCCCATCATCACATCAGCATAGTGGTGAGTAGTACATACTGATTGGGTAATTCTAACAAAGTGGAGTATCACTTTAAGGTGACCACATCAATGCCAGTGAGCACCTTTGGGATCCTGTACTAAATAACAAGCAGCTGGTCTCCATCTGTGCCTTCCCCTGTAGTTCATTGCTGTCACTGATCCGAAAGAGAAAAGACGTTAGTACTGACATCCCACTGGTGGTCCAGGACTCTGCCAAGACACCAGGTACACACCAAACATCCACTAAATGTGCATTATACTGTATATAGTATGTTTGCATTACATGTGCAACATGAACTTTCCACTTGCATTGGCTGGCTGGTGTCCAGTATTTTTTCAGCAGTGGTTCCAAACGGTGTGCTGTGATGCTGTGAGAGAAGTCCAGGTGTGCCTTGGGATTTTGTAACAACCATACATTATTATTGCAATATACATCTATACAAATGCAAATTTTAGATTTTAGTCAAAGTGAACCATAGTTTTTGCCATTGACTGACACCTATTTTTCCTCCCACCCTGATTGTCTAGTAGGATCTTTGTTGCCTCCATTAAGGGCTTTTCAGACTGCATTTAGCCCCAGGTTAAGAGAGCAGTTAGCCCCTGGCTAATGGAGTTGTTACCCCAGGCTAAAAGAGCTGTCATACTGGTACAATCCTGGAACATTCCAAAGAGGACTAACTCTGACCTTTACCCAGGGCTAGTTGGCCAGAGCAGGGTTAGGCCCAAGTTTGCAGGGTTATCTTCAGAAAATTGACTAAACCCAGGGCTAACAGCTGCTAGTGTGAAACAGGGCTAAAAGAAAATGATAATCAGCCAGGTTAACACAAAACACCTGTGTGGGTATACAGGGGCTTTAACCCAGAGCTGGAAGAAGGGCAGTGTGAATCATATAGCCCTGGGCTGAGCTTAACCCAGGGTTAATAATGTGTGTGTGAAAAGGTTACCCCAGGGTTAACTCTTAGCCCAGGGTGGCCAACATTTTTCTTAACAAGCTTCCCTCTATGTACCAAACAGCAGGAGTTGGCAGTGACAGGGACAATACATGTGGGAATTTGAATTAGCAATGAAAAAAATTGGGGAGAAAAATGAAAACAAATTAATAATACTTCTGCTATTACTACTGCTAATACTAATGAAATTAATAACAATAATAATAATAATAAGCCCTTTAGTTAGGTTGGTCATAGAGGCCCTTTGGTTCCCCACATACACACATACACCGTAAAGGCATCAGTAGATTCACAGCTGTATTGTAGTTGGCTATTTCTGCAATAACACAAAGAATCTCCTGAAAACCCAAAGAAACAACAGTCAACGTATTTCAGTCTTTTAGTAAACACACATTTTGAATGTGATGGTGATACTGAAAGAAAGAAATAATGGAAACCATGAAGTCAGTGGAGTAGAGAACAGTAGTCCCCCTGGAGGTCTGTGGTGTGATGCTTTGCTGTGTTTGGCCCACAGAGCTGCTTCTTTCTCAGGGAAGCTAAATAAAAAATAACTCAAATACACTGAGGTCACAGTGTATTTGACCTCAGTGATATATATATATATATGTAATATACAATATAAAAGATAAAAATAATAAAATATAAGATAAAAGAAAGCAACTGAAACAGCACTGTTCATGAAAATAAAAGATATAAAACAGGTACATTGTGGTTATTGACCATGGATTTGAATGTGTTTAGTGAGTCCAAGTGATCATTTGTGTCAGGTATGAAGAAATTCCCTCAAGGCGTTCTTTAGATTTTTTTTTTTCAAAAGTTGTGGATCTCTGACAGGCTGTAGGTCCAGTGAAAACGCACACACTCAGTCACGCACACACACACACACATGCACACACACAGAGACTATCACATAATAATAATACAATTAATAATAATACAAATAATGAAGATGAGATCACTTTATGATATCAGGCAGAAAAAGAAACAAATGAAAGAGAGAAGTAGTAGAAAAGTGTTATTTCCTGCTTGGTTGTTGTTTTACACCACCACAGTGTGCTTGTTAAGCTAATAGTGACGTGTTAAAAATTGTCAAGATATTGTTGTCATAGAAACAAAAACCATGTGCAGTGTTTTTTATTTCTTCTCTCACCGCACACATTCCTGATCCCAGCACCCTGACAGGGCTTTTCTGCCAGACAAAAAGACTATGTGGACACAAACCATTCACCAGGGGTGGAAGTAACTAATTACAAATACTCTAATTACTGTAATTGAGTAAATGCATTACAAGATGTAATCTACTTAGTTACTTTTAAAATCATAGTTGAATACTGAGTTCAGTTTGAGTTAATATCATCTGCATTTTAGTAGCCAATCAGGTGATCTGATCACAAACAGACCAATTAAAACACTGACATACAAACGAAAAACAAAACAAAACGCTGCAGCAGCACACATTTGGAGTAATGATGTATTAATCATTAACTGATGGATTACTGTTAAGAATTTAACCAATTAACAGAAAATAAATTATTAATGATTTAGCAGTTGTTAGTGTTTTCAACCAGTGGTTTCAGGAAAACACAAAATTTGCAACTCTAGTTTAGAGAGGTGACTGTGACATTAGCAGTTAAAAGTAACTAATACTCTGAGTAGTTTTTGCAACAAATACTTTGTAGTTTTACTGAAGTACATTTCTAACACGAGCACTTTTACTTGTAACTGAGTAATATTTTAGCACTGTAACAGTACTTGTACTTGAGCACAGACCACCATTCACTCATATGATGATGTCATGAAATATGACAACAGACATTTGATGCAACAAAAATAAAAATATGATACGTTTGAATGCAGCGGAACATTTAAAGGGAATAAGTTACTTCTACAAGCTGCTATTCGCTGTCAACATATAATAAATGTACAGTTGTAATGTTCCAGCCCCACACAGTTTGATGCAATAATCAGACACACTGTGATTAAAAAGTGAGTCATGAGTATGAGGACTGAGGAGAAGTTCCTGTTCTATTGAAATAAAAGAAGGATTTAAGATGTTTGTTATTGTTCTCATTGAAATGACTTGCTTTAGTATCCTAATATAAAATTCTCTGCTGTTCCAGTAAGTGATCTTTTGTATTCTGAGGGATGACAGCGAGGGAAATACTGTTTGAATGCCCATATTCTGGAACTCTCAAAATTCAAACATGCAGCGGATCTTTTCTTTCTGTGTGATGTATGTTCATTTTGTATTTCATTCTCCTTGGGCTGCTATTTCTCATGCATGTCAGCGTAGCAGAACTGGTCTTGAATCCTGTTTTTGCCTTTCAGATTTGATCCCTTTTTGCCTTTTCCTTTGCAAATCGAAGTCACTTTTGTGTAGAAGGACAAATGTTGTAGCAAGTGGTGCATGAGAAATTCAAACTCACATCTCTATTGCTGGCCTATTAGGTCAACATGTTAAATTCTTCAATTTGTGCAAACAAAAGGGAAGCCTTGACTTGTTGGAGCAGGTAGGACGTTCATGTTGACTGAACAGGCTATACTGTGTCCTCATTTCGTTAAATAGTTTTTGAATATATGAGGTCTGAATTGGGCACTACGCACAGGGTATTTGTTGGAATTACATACAAGGCTGAATAGATGCCATCCAAGGATCTTCGACTCTGACACCTGAATAATAGTCTCTTTCTGAGCACTTTGGAGGAAAATATTTTACTATCACTTTAACACAAAATAGTTTTTTTAAAGACATCTTACTGACAATAGCTCCATTGTGTATGCCATTGAATGCTCTATGTAAGAAAATTAAATATTCACATTTCTTTGCCAATGGGCTGCATTATTGCAGGATTTGATTTTTTGTCCCTGTCTTTTGTGAACTTGAGAAACTCTCTTATCCTCACAGAACTTTTGGATGGAAAAATTGCTGAATAATGTTTGTGTTTTTTTAACACGGAAAGTCGAAATTCATTCCAGAATAATTTTGGTAACCTCACACACTATACAAAGGCTCTGAACTCTGCAGGTACTTTGAACGCAACTAAATAAGCAGCCACGGCAATAATTATTAATTGTTCCATGACAACAGACAAATCCAACTTCAAACGGGATCTGCACTCGTCCAGCTCAGTCAATGTTTCTGGCATAATTAAGAGGAAAAAGCTGGAGTTTCTCCAACAAAAACTTCATTGATTGGTCCTGGGGGCTTGTGTCATTTTTAAGCTTTTACATCTAAATGAGCTGTATTTCAAGAGCAGGGCTAATGACGCCTGTGAATTACACAGTACCTCGTACCTCTCAAAATCATTGAAACTCATTTTGGTTCTTGGCACCGTTTCCCAGGCACAGGCCCATTTAGTATCAGCAGAGCTGCTAAATACAGCAGGTCTAAAGCCTAATGAAGTCTTTGTCTCTCTGCTCGTTGCGTCTGTCACGTCCAGAGGTGGACATCAAGCAGCAGGCAGTGGATGAAATGATGCAAAGGATCAAGAGAGGCGTCCAGCTTCGACCTGTCAGCCAATCACCCAACAGGACCAGGAGACAGGTAATGTCACATGACAATATCTGTCACCTGCTGTTTTTTTACTTTTGAAGCCAGATCAAGAACCTCTTCATGGCAGGAAAATATAGTGATGCCTGTGAGCTAGTTCAGGCAGTCAACTCCAGCTGCACTGCTAATCACATGCGACATGCCTCACTCTCTGTAGTACATTCCAAATACACCCCACCAATCTGGCGCTCTAAACCTGCTACAACCTCCCATCTCTCCCCCTGCCTGTCAGTGCTATCGCTGCCTTGCATCAGTGTCACTGCCTGTTCTTTCAGCCCCACTGCCACCCCAGCATCAACCTGCAGGCTCTGACCAGGGGTCCAAGATATTTGTTCATCACTCCCCAATATCTCTATGTAAAGATAATCTGTGAGGAGTGATGAGGTAACTATATTCTGCTGCTGCAATAAACATTCTACAATGTGAATCATCTGTCAGTAATGGCCAATAACCAGTGGCGGCTGGTGAATTTTTCTCCAGGGGGGGCTATAGCAAATATCAGGCAATGATCGTACGGTATCGCACCAGTGTATTTTAATATACAAAAAGAACCTTCATTTGTACTTGCAGAACTAAAAGAACATGTTTTAGAAGCTGACGAACTTGCTTAGTTAAGGTAAATTAAGGTACTTCAATTTGTGCAAATCCTTTATAATAATTGTATTTTATTTTACAATTTATGCTGAAAGACTAAAGTAAACAAAAAGTACCTCAATAAGTATGAAAGAAATCTGATACCACAAACCTTCAGACAGTAGAAGAAACTTATAAACACACTAAAACCTATTAGAAAATAACAAGATTTAAGAATAAATAAATACATTAATTAAAAATGGCCATTTTGTGGCTTAAAATGTACTTTTTGTCCATAAATTCTCCCTGAAAGATGTAAATGTCTCAGTGACTCTGTGGTTAAATGTCTTTGACAGGTTTATATAAAGTTCCTACTTTAAGGTGTGTCGTCCACTTTTCTGCACAAAACAACAACTATTTAAAAGTTTGTAAAAGACCAACACCACACATTCAGCTTCTGTCATCTCCACTGGGGGAATGTAACTAAGTACATTTACTCAAGTACTTTACCAAAGTCCAATTTCAAATTACATCCACATTATATTACTTTACAGTAGTGCTGTCAATCGATTAAAATATTTAATCGCGATTAATCTCATGAATGTCATAGTTAACTCGCGATTAATCGCACATTAATCGCACATTTTTATCTCTTATAAATGTCCCTTGAATTATCATTTTAATACTCTTATCAACATGGAAAAGTGGATAGGCTTGCTTTGTGCAAATGTTTTTTATTGAAAACAACGTGTAATGTTATATTTCACACTACTTAATGCACTAGATTCATACTTTGATTTGTCAGAGATGTCGCATACGGACGGATTTACCTCCATCAGCTGGCGGTAATGAAATGCGCTAAATGTATTTCAGACGCTAAAATCTCCCGAAGAATCCAATCCAAACATAGATGAATGAAAGGTTGTTTGTAATATATATAATTCTAATTTGTGATCACTGACTTTATTAAGCCGACTGCATCTAACACAGCGACACGCACCGTGCAGCATTGATGGAGACGCTGTAACGTCTGACCGCAAACAAAGTAAGTGATCCGTGTCAGCCTAATATCATGACTTTAAAAGCACCGAATTAACGAATTTCGTTATAACAAAATATGAAGAATTGTAAAATATAATTTCTTTGAGGCTGTTCAGTCAGTCTAACGAAGATCAAGTGTGGCTTGTTCAGTCAATATTGTTCATTATTGATAGTGCTGAAATTATACTTTCTGCCTAAAATAATTGATACCTTGATAATACACTACCTACCAGCCTTAGGGTGGAGCAGCCATTCACCTGTACATGATGTGTTGTGAAATGCACACACATGAATGTGGCGGCTGCGGATTCGTCGAGGCCACACAGCTTATAAAAACTACAAGTTCACTTGGTCACAATGAACGTTAATCTCGCGATAAAAAAAATGACGCCGTTAAAATTGATTTGCGTTAACGCGTTAATAACGCGATATTTTTGACAGCACTACTTTACAGTTTTACTTAACTTTTCTACTCCACTACATTTACCTGACAGGTACAGTTACTTGTTACTGAAACATTTTACTGCACAGTGGTTACTTTTACTTTTCATATTGATAACAGATGATAATGTTTACATACTTTTACTCAAGTAAAGTTTTAAATGCAGGACTTTTACTTGTAGTGGAGTATTTTCACAGTGTGGTTTTAGTGTTTTTACTGAAGTAAATGATATGAATACTTCAT
>JAJHUR010138896.1:0-21009 GCA_027495735.1 Lutjanus campechanus
ACATTACAGAAACCAATCTACAACACAGAGACAGGCAGGACCTACTTGAGGGTCTGGATGGCCAGGTTGAGGGAGTTGTAGAGGGATGGCTCCCCTACACACACAGTGTCCACGGCTTTCTTCAGAGCAGCTATGTGCTTCTTTGGATTTCCTGGTGAAACAAAACAAAACAACAGATTACTGTAAAGCTGCACAGGGTCTGACAGGACAGACAGATGCAGCTGACAACCGATGGTAAAACATCTAACACTGAAAGGTGTAGCTTTCTCTGGACCGTGTGATGCCTGCTGCTATTTAAAAAGATGGAGAAACGTGGATCGTCTATGCATCCTTAGTGAGAATGTGAAAAATTTCCATGTTGCAGTAACTACTAGTTTAAATGGGAAATCCTGAGGTGGTTAACTTGCTCAAAAGACAAAGCAAAAAAATTGTCACCATTCTGTACAGGAAGCTACAGAAGCCTGAGAGGCAAAAAAACAAAAAACTCTGGTGATCCAATTTTCTAAATCTGATCTAAATGTTTTCTCTCCCGTGTTTATGACTGAAGAACTGCTTTAAAAAAAGGTTTTGCCACGATAATCTTTTAATTTCTCCATGCACTTTAAACACAAGGTACATATGTTGTGTGTTGGCAAGATGCGGGGTAGTGCTGCACTCTTGTGGCTGAAATTAATATCACAACAACAAACACAATATGAATCCTGACAAAAAAGAACAATGTTACTGTTACATTTTACTGACATCACTGATCTACAAACCAATTCCCATTCCATAGTCTGTTAGATGTTCAGGTGGCGCTTGTGAACGTGACATGAGACAGTCTGCAACTGAATGAGCTGATAACAGCTGACTCAGTTTGGAGACATTCTAGTCTCATAACACAGAAAAAAACAAGACAGCAAGTTGTAATGTGTTTGAGGCAAACATTCCAGGAGATTACGTTTCATGTTGCATTGTACAATATTACCTATTTCATTAAGCATCTGAAAAATATCAATGAAAGAACACTGGGAGTTCAAGTTAGTATCAGTATTAGGGTTGGTTTATTGTCACTCCACAACATGTTAAACATGTTAAATACTATAAAGCTGGATATTCCTGCCTGAGCCTCTCTGGAAGGAACTCCAGTCAACTCTGTGTCAGGGTCGGGATGCTGTGGCATTCCCTCCTCCTCCTCTTCATCCCTTTGTTTCTGCAGCTCCAAGCTTTCTTTCTTGTGGTGTTTTTGGACAAATTTGTAGCAAACAACCTTCCTGCCACTCACATTTTCATTCACAGCTGCTCCAAATGAAGCTCCTCTAATTGGTCAGGGTGCACTGCACCGGCATGACACGTGTTGTTTGAGTGCACACAGACACAGACAGCAGTGGAGGAGCAAAGAGAACATGCACTACACTACTGAATACTGTTTGTGCAGACAATCCTGCTCTTTGATTAAATAAAAACAGTGAAACCTAGAATAAAAAAAGAAAAAGAAAAAAAGAAACTGATCTCTTCTTTGGTATCAATCCTATTGACACCGGAATCGATCTTCAAATACGAGACGTAGTATCGGATGTTATCGATAGTTTGGGTTCGATCTGCCCACCTCAAATCAGTATCAGTGTGGGTAGATATCAAAACTCAGGTATTAGAATCAGATCTTAAGTGAGAAAAAGTGGATGGTACATCTCTAAAAAAAAAATTTTTTTTAAAAGTAACTTAGAAAAAGTATCCTGGCAAAACCTTTAGATCAACCCTTCAAAATGGATCACCAGAATCTGTTTTCCTCACTTGCCTCTCAGGGCTTCTGTATAGAGCTTAAGTACAGAAAATATATATGTTGAAGTTCATAAGGTATTACACTGAGGGGTGGAGTCTAACACTATCAGTTTATGTGATCCTCACCTGCCAGGTCAGTCAGCTTCTCAGCCCTTTTATTCTTCGTGGTGATAATCCCCACCTGAAAACAAGTAACACAAGTTGTTATGTCACATAACAGCCACTGGCAGCTTATTGAAGGTCCATTCTGCTGCTATGTTTAAAGTCAAGTCTACCCCATCACAACTAAATCTACACTAACAGTCCTGATCCATTTCCCACAGTGACAGGGTCCTGTGTACTTAGAGCATGATGGTGCAGGTCTACACTCACTATTTGTATCTTAAAGAATATAACTATTTTCTCGAATAAACACACCTGAACCTGCAATATTTAAACGAGGGCTGAAGGGATTTAAATGTAAAGTTCAGCATAAAACATACACAGAACTCATGACTGTAGAAACTTACCTGACTGATGGGGTTCTGGTCAAAATATTCATCGACAAAAGCTTCCAACAGCTGACGAAGAGAGGAGAATGAGATGGTTTCTTACAGTTCATCACAGTGTCTGTCTGCAGGTGGACAGTGTGATGGTGCTGCTACACTGCGGAATTTACCTTCAGAGTAGAGGTGAGGCGGTTTGGTTTCAAGTCCTGGTCTTCCATACTCCTCGAACAGTCAATCACCACGTAGAGGTGCCGCATCTAGAGCACAGGACATCCCATAATGTCTTGAGGTTTTTGGTAATGATACATACTAAACAGGAGAATTTATTTTCCTTATTTGAAAATACACTAACCCCTGTACAGCACTTAAAGGGACAGTTTGCCCCAAAATCAAAAATCCATATTTTTCACCCTACCTGTAATGCTATTTATCCATCTAGACAGTTTTGGTGTGAGTTACATACCGTAAAGATGTCTGCCTCTCTCCAATATGTTGGGACTAAATATAAAACCATTTGGAAAACTGAACAGCAATGTGTCTTTCCAGAAACCATGACCCGGTTACTCAAGGTAATCCACAGACCTTGTATTGAGCAGTTTCATGTAGGACCTATTTTCTTTCTACCAAACGACACCCACCAACTGTATCACCCTGCAGAAGGAAGTGTGCATCTACTCATAGACGAGAGGTTACAGCATTAATGTGCTGTCAGAAGCACAGGCCTCTCTTGCAGTTGAGTTTTTCAAATGTATTGTGCCATTTGGTTCCACTATACTAGAGGGAAGGCAGACATCTCTATGGCCGATATCTCCAAAAAACTCCCTGTAAGACAATGTTTTGTATCAAAGTCCTATAAGAGCAGAGGAGAGACCAACTTTGTTCAGTCATATTGAGATGGCTTAACTGGAAAATTGTACTGACTGACATTTGAATACCCTTTCTCACCTATCCTAGACAGACACTGATTTTTTTGTGATTGTGTAGAGAAGCAGCAGAACTCACTCACCATTCCAAGCCTCACTTGTCCATGGCTCTCTATCACCCTATGGGGTAAAACAAGGTGGCAGATTAGTTAGTAATAATAACAGCAACAACAGTAATACCCTGTTAGAGAGCTCTTTTGGGGCTGACAAAGGGAAGAATGTTCCACAAACAATGTAGTAGTACAAAAGTAGCACCTTTTCCTTTTGGACTGGAACAGGATCTCTTCCACTGTGGCTTTGAGTGAGCCAGATTCATCCTCCTTCAGAACCTCCCTGTAGGAGAGCACATACATTCCACAATGATGCATCAAATGAGAGTACATATCTCAAGTTGAAAATCTCCAGTGTTTCATAGTCTTACCATGTCCTCTCATAACCCCCCTCCCAGCGCTTGGCTCTCTCTGGTTCTTCATCCATTATGTCTGCTGGGTCACAGTTTCAACTGATGCTAAAAAAACAACAACTGGGAAATAACAGCTTCATATTAATACACAAGTCTGCAAGGTGCCAAAGTCCAATCATAGCCGAGGAATCGCAAGGAGCCACTTGCTTATTTTAATACATTACATCTAAAACTGGGTTGTGAATTATTAATATGCCGAATACTGTATATCGGAAGACACTAGTGATTCCTAGAAGACTGTGCTCTACAAGGTGGGCAGTAAAGAGAAATATGAAAGACATTATTCAGTTGCAAGTATTCTGAAAGGAGTTTGGCATGACGCTGTGTCAAAACAGAAAACATTATTGAAAATCCGACCGCTACCATAAACAATAACTAATAGTAAGCCAAATTCTTTGCCGACTTTAGAGTTGGTCAAAATAATTATGCACATATTATATGCGACGAATTTTGAATATCAGAAGACACAAATGATTCCTGATAACACCGTGCTCTGTAAAGAAGCAGTAAAGACAAATAAGAAACGCATGATTCAGTTACAAGTATTTTGAGTGAAGTTTGGCATGATCCTGTGTAAAAAGAAAAAAAAAAGAAAAAAGAAAAAAGTTACAAACGCTGTTTGCTTGGGCTGAATTATTTGCTGAATTTACAGTTAATCTACAGCATTGTGTACATCTCGTTATATCAATTAAATCTCGCAGTTATAGCTATATAGTTGTAGTTATAGTAATTTCTCGATGTCACTGATAAAACCAGCTAGCTTTAGCTATTAATGAGCGTTATTGGGGGTTGTTTGTTTCAGGTCCTATCGTGAACTAAGTTATGGTTCCTATCGTCGAATTACTATCTTGTCATTGTGAGCGATACAATTTACTGTACATTAGTTATAAACAATCAGTTGTACCTGCAACACCGGTGTACAGCAACGCCAGCTAAGCTGGTGCAACAGAGTTTTTAGTCCGGAGAGAAACATGCTCTGTACAGAAAAGATCCTCTTCTTCTTCTTACGGAATTTGCAGTAGACGCAGCAAAGGCTCATTGCCGCCCTCCACAGGTCAGTTGTAGAACTTAATTGGCTGAATTAAAGGGAGTTAATCCAAAAATGAAGATTCAGTCATTTCACTCACATCGTTTGTGAGAATCCGCAGTGCTGTTTTCCTGTCAAACTCCAGCAGAGTTTTGTGGACTAAAAAACTAAACCTGACTTTCTGTCAGTATGAGCTTGAATAGGTAATGACTGAATTTTCATTTGTGGGCGAACTATCTCTTTAAATTTTCCTTGAGTTTAAGAATGAATGTCTTTTTTGTCACCAGAGAACTGTACTCTGATCTGAACTCAATGAGTGCTCTGCTTTTCTTTTACACTTTGCAAGTCATCCAGTGACCTGGACTGCACCATTTGGCAGGCTGGTTCTGGCCTGTGGGCCGTACATTTGACAACCCTGTACTATTACAATTAAGAGCAGCACAATTACCAAGACAGGTTTTACTTTCACCTATGAAGCCTATGTTTATAATGCATTACAATGCATGAAAAGCTGTATGATTGAAAAACACAAAATATTGTACAATTAATTTATTTGTTTGTTGGGTCACAACAGCACTCAACACACTTTCTGATGATGAACAAATGAATGATGGATATTTATATTTCACTAATTCACTCATTTTCCCTAGATACTTGAATGGGTTATACTGTGCTTATAGCAGTGCATGGTCAGTTATAAGCGCTCATATTCAAAATGCTTTACAACAATCATAACACATAATGATGCACATGTCTATAATGCATTATAATCACACCATAATGTAATCGTTATTATGATGCATTATGAAATGCCTGTAAGGCATTATAACATAATTATAATACCCTATGATTCTTGCCAAAATATCAGTGAGTGCCCAGCAGTTATGAGCTATTACATTTGATCTTAGTCATTATAAAATCATTAATGTGTTGTGATTATTGTTGTAAAGCATATTGAATGTTTCTAATTATAAATTGTTATAAGCACAGTATAATGCATTGTTTATAATGCATAGGCCTTAGCATATGTTATGATTATGATTACTAGCATTATGAATAACTTTGATCATATATTAATATAATCACAGTTAAACAGTATAAATATGTTTATACTGCATCACAGGCATGAGCTTCATAGACAGTGTTGCCATTATTTCAAACACAGTAACACAAGTTCATTAATAACGTGTTTATTGAAAGCTTATATCCCTGCTATAACTTTGTCATTGCACTCCAAAATATGCACGTTGCATACATCAGTTGAGAGAAACAGGCAATTTTTCCATTAATGGAAAATCTGTGGAATAAAAATATATTGACATGGTGGGAGCTATTGTTCATCCGCTTTTGAATAACAGAAATAATATGAAATTTATTACAGTATAATACAAGTGTTAGACAAATTTTAATGCCAACAGAACCAAGGGAACAGAGCTATCATTAATTAATTAGTCTAAAAGGTCTATTAGGAACTTAAAATTACAAGAACAGAGAGGTTTCATTGATTACAGAAAACAGTGCAAAAAAAGTACCAAAAAGCTACCTAGAGAACAATTTAAATGGTTTCTAAAGACAAAAAATACACATTATTTACAAGGGGCGGTCAGTGACTTCATGATATGCCTCAGCTGTGTCTTCATCAAACACATTTTTAAAAAGCTTATAAACGTAGAACAATAATTGCTTGATAAAAGTCACACTAAAACATCTCGTACTTCTCTCACTTTCTGACTACAGGAGAGAAACCAATAAAATACATTTTATACACCTAAATATTTCTTCATGAAACTCACAGAGGTTGAAGAATTGATCAAACAGTGGGGGTGAGATATTGCAGATTTGTCTCTTTCCCAGTGTGAGGGGGGGTCAGAGGTGAAGGTTCAAGGTCGGCGGTCGTAGTCACTGATCTTCTTCTTGATGTGCGATAGTTTGGACCTGAGATATTTACACCTCTTCTTCTTAATCTCGTAGGTTGGGGACTGCAGGGGATAGAAAATCAAACTATTAGATTTTATTCACAACATAATTGTGCTTCACTTTGAAGTACAACACAGATGGAAACGAGTGTATGTGCTCTACCTTCTTGAGATTCTTCAGTCTGGTGTATTCGTCCATGGCATCCTGAGAGTAGACAGACAGTTATCAGTGATGTAAAGTCATTACACCATCCCAGATCCACACACTAATTTAATTTAAAAAAATACTACTTCTCTTCAGTGCCACACTCACCAGGAACTGTGGACTGCCCTCAGTGTGTCGGTCCAGCTCTCTGTTCAGGTCAGCAAGGTCCTGGTTTATGCTGTCCAGCTCAGCCTGAAGGCTCTTGTACTCCTGGTGATCCCGGTCAAATTCCCGTTTGTAGTTAAGGCGCTCTTGTTCGTCCACAATGGGAGGAAACATACTGCAGACCAGAACAGGATGAAATCAGCTCGGGCAATTTATTATATGGCAAATAGACACTAATAGGAATACCTAGAATTATTAGATACATTAGGTGGTTCGCACACAAGATGGATTTATGATTAAGAGACAAAACCCAAACCCAGTCAAAGACATCATAACTAGGAAACTAGGAAAACAAATTAATATCTTTCTCATAATCATAACTATCATTGGTGATCAGATCCCGTCACATCCACTCACACGCTGAAGTCCTCCTCGTCCAGGTCATCTCCAGACTCCACACCAGTGTCATAGTCCTTCAGCCGGGGCTTCAGGCCTCCCACAGAGCTGCTGATCTCTGAGTCTCTGCAAATACAATCATTGATTTATACATTTTTAAAGCAGCCTTGTCAAGTATCTTCATTTTCAAACATTTTCACTGATCCACAACTTGGAGCTCAACGCTTTAAAGACAGTGGAGAATTTGGTGGATTTCAGAAAGCAATGAAATCGCAAAACTCCTCTCTGGCAGGAACTTCGGTTAACACCAAAATCCCAAAAGCATGGTTTCCTCCTGACTGCAGGCCTCATCAACAGGCCCCAGGACCCCACTGACACTGACTCTTTTCCTGCCCCATGGACACTATACATTTTTTTATTTGCACATCTGTGAAGCTTCCACTTTTAGCTTGAGGTGGAACATTACTGCAAATTTCTATATTATTATTTGCACATTGCATACATTCTTTGAACATTTGCACATTGCTAAGTCAACATGTTCGACATTCCATTATCTTCATTTTAAACACTGTTACTGTAGCTATTCTCACTTATATATATCTATTTTTCATATTTTTAGTGTAAATTTCTATTTTATATTATATTTATTTTATTATATTATTTATTTCTCTCTGACTGTATATTTTTTCTTTATGCAATATGCACAACACCAATGCAAACTCATAAATCGGTCAATAACTTGCTATTTGTCAGACTTTATATTCCATTATGTGTGTGTATATATATATATATATATATATATACATATATATATATACACAGATATATATATATATATATATATACATATACATATATATACATATATATATACATATATATATTATATTCCTTCACATCTTTAAATTAAGGTTCAGATCAATCCCAGAAGATTGACTTGCAGTAAACTCATCTAGCTCATTTCAAACTGAGGGAAGTCTTAAAAAATGCAGGTCTTTGTGAGGTGTACTGTATGATGCATGGCTTACCCTGGCAGGTAAAGAGGCTTGTTGTGGTCCAGCCGATCAAGATAGTCTCTGGACCCCCCAACGTTGGGATTAGGGTCATTGACCAGCACCTCTGGTTCACCAGACACATTATTCACCTGCAGTAGAGTGACAAGGTGAGACCATGAGAGAACATTTTCCAGCAGACTTTGACAGAAAACATGTTAGTGTAGATATAAGGCTGAAGTTCAGCTTTGAATTCACACGATACTCCTCAGCCTGTGATAACAGTTGCATACTGTGTCCTGTGGCTTCGTAAGAACTTTGTCAAGCTGGTGAAAATACCCCTGAAACAACAGATTTATAACAGACACCCTGTTTTACAAACTGGGGGCACGGAAGAGTTGATGCATGGAGAGTTTAATGAAGTGGGTCTAATTATCTAGTTGCATTATGGGAAGTGTAGGAACCAGTGCTTTTGGAGCTTGATCCATACTAAAGACTAAATTCCAGGATATCTCAGCTTCAGCTGCTTCGGTTTTGACCACTCCTATTTTTAAGTGCCTCTCATAAGTCCCTCAGCTTTATGAAAGTGAAATATTAAATTACCAGAGTACCCCTGTAAGTCCCTGTCATGTGATAAACAACTATGTTATACGTACTTGTCAGAGTTTTTCCACTATGCCACAACCTGCCATTTTAAACTACTTTAAATCTGCAGTATGCAATTTGAACATACAAAACACAAAACCTTCACCTCCCTCTTTGCTACCTTGTATCACCCCACTAAGCCCCTCCCACCAAATGACACACCAAACATGCACATGAATTTAGTTGGGCTTGCAGTGGAACATCAAGATTGTCAGCTGTTGTAACCAACTAGCAAACTGACGTCTATCCTACTCAGTGGTGGGCAAGTTACTGAAATTTAGTAATTAATTACAGATACTAGTTGTAATTGAAAGTCAAGTAATTGAATGACTTTACCAATAAATGCATATAAAAGCATTACTTTTGCATTACTCTCAAAAGTCTGCTTTGATCTTCTTATTAATGCACACATAGCTATATTATTTTAGTGACAACTGTCAAATTCATCATTCATCACTGTATCCATTATCACTGATAGGGATTATTAATACTCCTGACCACTAGAGGGCAGCGACAACTAGCATTCCTACATATAAGCTACACTTTTAATTATCTTGTAATTTATTACGGGTTAGACAGCAGGATGTAGTAGTAGTAGTAGTAGAACAGAGACAGTGTTGGCTATACATGCTACACTATGATGAAAAACCAGCTCACATAGCTTTGAGCTGTTGCACTCCACTGTAACGTCGGGTGATGTTAGGTCAGAGATTGGGGAACGTCTACATCTGTTGTTCTCTGCAGTATTCAGGATTTTCAGGTAAGACAAAAGTAATGCGATACGAGCCCATTAAAATGTCAGTAACTGTAACTGAGTAATCAATTTGAATAAGTAAATAGTAACTTATAGCAACTACTAAATTAAGTCTCGTTACTGCCAAAAGTAGTAGGATTAAAGTAATGCATTACTTTGTAATGTTACTTAAGGTATGTCTGATTCAGTGGTAAGAAACACAAGTTAAAGTGCAGCTGGGCCGAGCAAAGAGAAAGGACCCCTGTTTGTACAGAGTCGCTGTGATTGGCCAGTTAAATGACCTCATTCTGACTGGTTGTTTATTTACACCAGGCCCAGTTTTAAAACAAAATTCAAAGGAGCGGACGTAAACAGACACTTACAGATTACTATTATTATAATACTGCACATTAAAAAAAAAAAAACTTCAGTGGCATACATTCTTGAATTTTATAATTATCTGTTTAGATTAACAAACTTTTTTTTTCTTGATTGATATCAGTTCAGATCATTTTGACTATTGCATGTCACCAACATTTCATTGAAGGGTTCCTTTAAAAAAATGTGTCTGTATAACAAAGACATCCATTTTTCAATTAAATTTTCTCCTAGAAAAGTTTGCTTATCTCAGCTTTCATTCAAGTTTTCCTCTCATACTTGCCCTAGTTTATACTTCAGTAACCTGTTTTCTCCATATGATAAACACTCTGGTTGTATGCAGCGTTCACCAGGACCAACCGGTTCCTCTACTTCTCCCTGTGTGCCTGAATACCACCGATACCATCACTACCATCAACAGGAAGTCTCAGCCAGTACACCTGTTGAAATGTCAGCTCTGAATGCACTGCTGGGAAGGTTCACACACTTGGAATGTCACCTGTGCAGGTATGGAAGTAGTTTTTCAGGTCAACACTTTCATTTGTCCTCAGAGCGCAAAGCATGTCATTTAAGAACACTTGATTTCTATTAATGTACTTTTGTACAAGTGTTGTTTAGATGCTGTACATTCTAATAGCTGTTGTATAAGTTTTTTATTTTTAGAACAAATCATCTTGACAACACAGCACATCATGCTGGAGCGACTTAACAGACCACACCCAGAAACTGCAAATGAAACCATCCTTTCCTGACACACACACACAAACACACACCTTTATCACTTCTCATCTGTCTTAACTAATACGTCATGTCGTGTCTGCATTTTCTTTAAGAATGTGGCACAACAGAGTAAGTTAGACTCTGTGCTCACGTCCTTGAAGTAAAATATTTTCCTATGTAGCCATTTTGTTAAAAAAAACAAAACAAAAAAAAAACAGTTGTACAGAACATGGCTTTACAATATCCCTAAGATATCTCTAGACTTGTAAGATTATGAATCTTTAAGGTCTATTTACAGATTATGCAAATATTTTTGCAAAGTAAAAGACTGTTTAAACACAAGTTTGTACTCTGATTCAAACTCACTACATTATAAAGGGACAAACAACGGTAATGAAAAGATAAGTTAACTTCCCACTTTTCCCATTTTTTCCCCTTTAAGGTAGTTAAAATAATCTTTTTTCTATTCTATCTGAAAATATATTCCCTATCAAGCTCTTTTGAGAATATATGTGAAATATTCAAACAAGTGATGTACAGTACAGATTTTTTCAGCTGATATGGATAACTGATAATTACCTGCTTCTGATGGCTAATACAAAAAAGATTACTCACAATTACACATTTTTGTATTTTAAAAAGAAGTTCATATAACTGGTAGTTTCTGCACACCTGAGGCTAAGAAAGGCTCAGATCAAAGAGCAAAGATGGATGATTCACTATTACAACAACAAAACAGTTCTGACCCTTCAAATGTTCATTTACTACTTCTAGTACAGTACATCAAAACACTCAAATCAAAACATACTTTGGCTTTTATGCAGCATTTGCCTAAGAATTCAAATAAAATTCTTTGACAGTCTGCCAAATCAGATATTAGTATGGCTGATTTTTATCAGCTAATATACACTGATATCTATATAGGCTGGTATTGCTGGATAGGTGATAAATTATCAGCAGTCCTGATATTTACCATGCATCCCGATTGTGCATCAATTTACTCCTGTCTTCCCAAAATGAATCCCTATATTTTCAAGATTTTCTAAACTATAATGACTTGACAATTAGATTTAGAAAATTTTAATTTTGATATTATATTTAGTGGTTATGGCAGTGGAAACACTACTGCTTTTGTTCAGTGGCCTTCAAAATCAACACAATATTAAAGTTCCTTGTAGTAGCTTTAAGTTAAACTGAACTTAAGAAAAAAGGAAAACTGATTGAAATGATATTGTGAACTTGTAGAAAACCAACTAAAGTGAAATAAAACTATACATGAAATGTCTTTGGTTTGAGTTGGTTTGTCACTTTGGTTAAATCTATCAACGCAACAAGCATAAGGAGGCATCGGTGCATATGTCTGAGATTGGGATGTCTGTGTCTGTGTCAATTCCCTTCACAAAGAGTTGTGTTTGTCTTGTAATATCTGTTCTGAACTTCTGAAATCTTGCCACCAATTAATATTCCCCATATAAATAAATAAAACTAATGAGTAAAACTTAAACTAAAACTTTAGATTTTTCAACAATAAAAACTTAACTGAAACAAAAAAAAAAACCACTCTGGGAACCAACTGAAACTAAAATGATAACCAAATAAAAACTAGTAAAAAATACAAAACTATAACTCTGACACTCACCCACTCCCCGACACTGGTGTGTAGACCGTCACTGATGACCTTCACCTCCTCCCAGAGAACGCGGTCCCGGCCCCAGCGCCTGATCTTGGAGCGAGTCTTGACTGCAAACACCAGCAGGATGATGAGGGCCACGAACACCAGGAAGCCCAGGACAATAGCTATGGCCTGCAGAAACCAGAGGACTCAACATGAGAGGGCTGAAATTACATCCACTAACATGGACAGTAAATGAGAGGGAGGTCTGCAGGTGGGAGCTGACTACAGACTTGTTAATGCTTGTTAAGTTGACAGAGCAAACAGAAGAGCCCCAAACCACTACTGCACTACATTAAAAAGGATCCCCGAAAATTTACAGAGACACCTCTGCTGCCACCCCCCAAACAGAGGTGAATCACTTGGTTTGAAGAGTTCAGCATCCAAAGCATCCAAAGTTACATCTGAAAAACTCAACAGCAACTTGCAACATGTCCACCAACAAACAATGTCCGGCTAGTCAGAATAATAACATTCCCTATCTATGTCTGACCAGTGTGCCCCTCGTCTTGTCCATCATGGTGATCATTGTCAGCTACAGAAACATGCTGTCAAGAGTGATACAGTTTCTCCATGAAGTTACAGGACTTCATGTCTGGATGATGTCAAACATTCAAAAAGCTACAGTAAAACACTGCATAATACCTTGATACACTGTCAGCAATTGTAAAGTAAAAGCACAAGCTGTCTGTAGTAAATGTGCCTAAAACATGCAAAAACACTAGTATGGTCAAAGCTGCTTCATGAACGTCTTTTGGAAATTAGGACCTAATTTTATATCTGATACGGTTTAATTAGTACCTGACATCTACAATGAACATGTGCTCAACTTATTTGTTTGTGAATTTGCAACAGGTAGAAATCTAAAGATTGGCTACAGCTTGCAGGACAATGAAAATTAGTTTCAGATTAATTGATTCACCACAAAAACATTCATCTAAAAACATAGTTTTTTATTGTCATCTCATATTCAGTCGTAATCATTCCTCTTAAAACCCAACATAGACAAGGCGAACCACCATAGTCTCTTTCTGGTGGAGCTTTTTGCCTCTTAAAAAGGAGGTTTTTCCTCGCCACTGTCACCTAGTGCTTACTGTTACTGGGAAATGTTGGGTCCCTGTAAATAATATTACAAAGAGTACAGTCCTGACCTGCTCTGTATGAAAAGTGCCCTGAGAAAACTTCTGTTGTGATTTGGTGTTACATAAATAAAACTGGCCTGACTTGACTTAAAACTAGAAAATCAGGTAACAGTTTCAGATAATGTCTCATGTGTCCAGTGCAAATTTCTCGTTTCAGGAATTTTGGAGAATTCAGCATCATCATCTTTATAAAAAAAGACTAAATAAGGCTTGACTGAAGCACCTCTATTGACAGTACCTATGGTACATGCACGTTGATTTAGTATAGAAAAAAGGAGAAATAATTTTATGCTACAGGCAGAATTTTTGGTTTTGCTTGTGATCAAACAAAAACTAAATTATGACTTTACATTTCTATCAACAAGATAAACATTTTTGCAGTGTCCACTACTCTTTGCACCACTCAATTCCCTTAAAGTGATAGTTTTAATGTATTGCTTAAAGTAGAAAACAGTCTGCATACCATTAATTTGGAGAAGCAGCAGGAGTACTGGTTTAGGAAGCTAAGCAATGTGCTGCTGTGGGTCAGCAGCAAGATGTATTTTAGCTATTAAAAAAAAAACTGTTTAAGTGTACACTATGTCTAGTTTTCTGTGGGGAAATTACCGTTCCAAAAATCACTTCCTCCAAAACAAGCAGTTTCCTGTTGATAAAGACTGTCTGACTGCAACGTAAAGCAGAGAAAATATTCAAAATATGGTGTACACTTAAACTGAGATCGATTCTTTTGGTTGGCTAAAATACATTTTGCTGTTGACCCTGTCCTCAGCAATACATTTCCTGGCTTTTGTGGCAGTCCTGCTGCTTCTCCATACTGGTGATGTGCTGACCCCCACCTACTGTAGGTAATACTCTGACTATGTAGAAGTACCTCATTCAACCCCACTTCAAATAATCTGTAGTATCTCTTTAAACAGTTTTTCTCAAATCTTTTGAAGCAGTATTTTTATTTTCATAACTGTTTTTAGCTGAAATTAAATTATCATCACCCAGTTATTATCACCCAAAAAATAAATAAATCAAGCGTATCCTACCTCCTGGGGCTCCACCACACAGTAATGGTACAGGTACTGGTTGAGGAAGATGCCCTGGGCCTGGTTCTGGTTCTGGTACTGGGCACACAGCTGGCGGATCTGGCTGTAGTACACAGACCCTGTGGACTGGGCTGTTGGGTTCACTGCTACCAGGTACACAATAGTGGCGATGATCATCAGAAATGCCAAGATGGCACAGACGATGATGGTTGCTAGGTAGAACTTTGATGAGCGGGCGACATTTTGCCTTGAAACCACCAACACAAATATGATGAGCACAGCTATGAAGGTGATGCCAGCGATGGCGATGATGAAGCCTTTGCCAGCTTTGGGATCCATTTGTGCGCCGCCATAGCCATAGTAGCCACCGCCGCTGCCACCGCCGCCGATGCCTCCTCCATACGAGCTGCCATAATTGCTGCCATAAGAGCCACCACCGTACGCGCCACCACCGTATGAACCACCATACCCAACACCTGGCAGCAAGCCACCTCCACCGCCCAGGCCCATGAGGCTCATATCATAGTCCCAGGCCAGTGTGGAGGCCACACAGGCAAACACAGCCACACACATGATGATGATGATGATACACAAGATCTTCATCACGCCTGGTGGTGACGTCCACTTATAGAAGTGAAGCATCTTGTCTCCTGGGTAATAGGAGAAGGCTGGATTGGACATGAGCTCGCTGTGCCTGTGTCTGCTGCTGTGGCTGCAACAGAAGAAGATAGAGGAGCTTTGGTCAGAGTGTGCTGGGACAGAGAAGACTGTGGAGGGATATGTTACCTCCTGGCTGATGCTGCAGTAAACACACTAAATACAGATATAAAGAATGATAAACTCTTCTGCAGGGGTAAAGCACTGGTATGGCAACTGCACAACAGCTATTATTTTACTCTAAACTGTATTACTAGGACATATTTCACATAGTACAGAGGTATTTTAAGAACATTTAGTGTGCAAAACTGGAATAAAACTACTACACCAAAGTTCAACATAGCTTGAATCAGGTCAATCTGAATGACATGTGATGGGATGACAGAGTAGTAGTGAGAGATAAATGTCGGTCAACTTACTGTTTGCTACCTGGCTGGTAGGGCGGGGGGCTGTGTTTGTTGCTCGGCATACTGAAATGCAACTGGAACACACCCTGCTAAAAACAAAAAGCAACACACAATTGGTCAGCAAAAAAGTGACTTTTGTTTCATTGTCAGCTATGAGTACCGTTGTTCAGTCAACTATATTTCACAAAGCAGCAGGCATCCCTTGTTTTATCCATCAATTTCCCACAAAATCAATACACAATTGTCAAAATAAAGCTGTCCAAAAATGTCAAGACAAATTTGAATATCTTGAGTACACAAGATTAGGAATAACATTACCACAGTACTTGACAGTTTCCAATACTCCAAGTGCTATGACATATTTCTGTCAGTATCAAAAAAGGTTGGACATGTGATACCAAGCCAGCCCTACTGATATGAACAGAAACCAGAAACAGAAACGTATCTCTGAACTCTACTGGAAGGATGGGCAGCACTCTTCCAAAATATAGTTGTTTTTTTTTGTTGTTGGTGTTTTGATGATAGTTGCTGAGAGCACTTTTTTAACAAGTTGGTCCAAAATCTCCCAGAGATTCACATCATTTTCTTACTCATCAAACCATTCAGTTAGCCCTTGTGGCCTATGGACAAGGGCATTTCTATCCTGGAGGAGACCACTTCCCTCAGGACAAAAATATTTCATCATACGTTAAAGATGATCACTCAGAACAACTTTTCAGTTTCAGATTTTCAGTGACCCTTCCCTCTACGAAATTGACCAGTGGATCCAAACAATGCCAGCAAAATAACACTCGCAGCACAACAGAGCCACCCGCAGAGGTACAGCATTCAGGCCTGTACTGTTCACTTGGTCTGTGCTAGAGATGTTCCAATAGCCTTTTCTCCTTTCCAATTCTGATTCTGATATGTACAGTATATGACTGCAAAGTTGTACTGCCAGGCTCAGGTTTAGAACATTTTGTGTACAGGGCATGGCTGGCAAGTTGCAGGGTCCCATTTTGGGGCTAATTCCAATTCGATCATATTGGATTGGTGCATAGACTTACACACTCACCAACACCTGATCCAGCATTTCAGGCTGTATCAGAGGCACTTCTGGTACAGGGATCGGTATTAGAACAACTCTAGTGCATGCCCACTTGATGAGAATACAGTGAAGGATGACTCATCTGTAGGGATGGTACTTACACTTGTTTTCATTGTCGATTAATCTGCCACCACTAATCGCAATTTTCACAATTAATTGTTTAATCTATAAAACTGTGAAAATTGCTCATCACAATTTTCCAGAGCCAAAAGTCTTCAAAATTGCTCCTTTTGTGCGATCAACAGTCCCAAACCCAAAGACCCTTCATTTACTATCATAAATGACAAAGAAAAGCAGCCACTCCTCAAATTTAATGGGACAGTTCACCCCAGAATCAAAAATACATATTTTTATCTTCTCTAGGCCTGTAGTGCTATTCATCCATCTACATTTTTTTGGTGTGAGTTGCAGAGTTTGTGTCCCTTTCTAACGCTGGAATCAGCAACTGTTTGACAAGCTTGCTTAAAAAAAAGATACTGAAACGATTAATAGTTGCACCTCTACTCATATGACCATATCACTTGTTTCAACATCTCTGTAGACCAGGCCCAATGGTTTTTGCACTACTGAACTTTTAAATGTTCATTCATCTTTGGAATGAGGGTTTTGTGCTCTACTATAATATCCCTATAGTGTTTCCTATAGATCTAAATGCAGATATCCCTGTTGTCGCTGCTCCTATTGAAACACCAGATAGTTGAGCTGTCATTGTGACTGAAGCTCCTGTTATCCATGCCGCAACAATAAACTAGGGATGTGAAACTAGAGCTGGTTCCAAAATAGTCTGATCCATCGGAATCGGCCTCCAAGTTTATCAACTTCTTTTATCGATGCTGGCATGTTTTTCTGACAGTTTGCATAGCAAAACAATGACGTCAGACTCATGTCTACACTGAAACTTGCAACAAAAAGACGTGATGGCAGAGAGCTTTCTTCTACTCTGTGATGAGACTCAAGAGATAATCAGGGTTCCCACACTTTTTCTAAAGTCAAATTCCAGAACTTTAAAAGCACTTTTAAGGTGCTTTTCCAGCACCTTATAGTTGTGGTAAATTAGGCCTACATATTTAACACATACATACATATTTAAATGTATATATGCTCAAAATTATTATTTCACTTCTTCATCACATTAAATCAAATGCTATTGCGCAATAAACAAACAAAATTATGTTTTGTGATAGAATTCTACAGATGATAAATCAAAAGGAAAACCAGTTTCATGTTGTGTCACCTTCCAAGGCTCAAGCAGTCATCTTCATCTTGTGTGAAGGCAAAAAAGCAGTTAGGTTCTCGAACTTATTTTATTTCTTTATCCAAAAAGCTAACTATTTAGTCAAATTAAAAAAAATATTAACAATGTAATGCAATTACAATGTCAAGCAGTTCTAAGCACTTTATCCAAAATCCAAGCACTTTTTAAACCTTTGCTGGATGTCTAGCACAGCACCCGTAAGAATCCTGAAACACCTGTGCAGGCCTATTTCTTTTGCACGAAGCAAACTGAACAGGGAATCAATAAAGAATCATACCGATGAGCATGATTGATAACAGAATTGATATCAATAAAATCTTATCAATTCCCATCCCAACATCAAACCCTCATCGAAGTCTCTTAGCTCTTTTCCTCTTGTCATCTTGATACAAAATCTGAATCAGCTGGGCTGGCTCCACATTTTTATTCACACAAGAGTATGACTAGCTTAATTGTACCATGCAGTGCACCTGAATGGAAGCATTTAATTTGTCAGCCATCTGTATGTGGGGTAAGTAAACTAGTAAAGTATCCCCATGTACATTTCACAGAGAGGATGATGGATCACTCGGTTCATTCGAAACAAGTAATCAAATATTGACCCTCAGCAGTGAGCTGCTGTTCAAACCAAAACAAGGCAAGTCTTGGACTTAAAGTTTGTTTGTGGTGAAACAAAGCAGCAGTAAGTGGGTGGAGATACAGGCTACTGGCACACAAACTGACGCTGCCTACTTTGAAAAAAGAACAGCTGACAAGTCAAACTGAGCTGGGTTAGCTGGTTTCACAGAGTGAAACTACGGACTGTACAATTGACAATTCATCATTTTGACTAAAATATTCTCCCGTAGGTACTATTCATATTTTTACATTCCAAAACATTTAAAACCACAGGGAAACGGTTAATACCACACAAATAAATGATTTGAATGTAACCTTTAAAATAATCATGTTATGCTGTCATTAGAGCAGAAACAAATTAGCTAATTGCTCAAATATAATTCCAGGCTGAATGTAGCCTATCTTTTAAAATGGCGTAATTAAACTAGTGATATTTTCTCACGAATGTTAAACTAATCCACGTTTTTTTCCGCTGTTAAAACTAAAGCTTTGACGTGCAAATTATTCACAGTTGATAGGTAATTTGTGTGTTACTACATTAGCCCTCAAAGATAGCTCATAATGTTAAAATGAACCTACCTTGTGTGTTGAATCGTCCGCTCAGATGAAGACAGTACCGTCGGTGCTGAGATGATGAACGCAAACAACAGGTACACTGAGCGCGCGGCCGTATCCTGCGTGCTCTGCAGCGCGCGCTCAGGGACTACAGAGAGACGCGCCCAACAGGTGTGTGCTCGTCACGTGGTGTCCTCCCCCTCCTCCTCCTCCTAGGTAGTACAGGACCAACCTGTCCTCTCAAGGCAGCCGCACCATTTACTCTCCCTCCTGGACTCCACACCCCGAGGCCACCGAAAGTCGAAATTGTCACTGCGGAGCAGTGTGGTTTGAATGCTCTGAGTTTCAGCTCCTAATGACCTTTTTCACGGCAGCCATTTTCACATGAAATAGTAAGACGCACGTGATACCAATGATACTAATAAGGCCCAGTTCCATTCTTGTCAAACAGAGTCAGGATGCTGCCATTGTGCATGTTGGCTCCCTGGACAGACTGTGCTACACTTAAATGGAACAGGACCTTAATTTATTTTATAAATTAAACCTGTATTTACCTGCTATGTAATTTCAACTTGGCTGTGGTTCAAAATATCTGTTTGAATGAATTTCGGTGTTGTCATTCATTAAGATGAATGAAACTGAGTTGCCAATATTTTATTTTCATTACACGTCAACAAATGTCAGTATCATCACTAGTTTTCATTCGTTTTAATCAATTTAAAATGTTTTTTAAAATTGTACACTTGACAGTACAGTAAATGATACACTTGAAATTATGTTTTGAGTGAGAAAACTCACTATGCCTAATTTGAAAGTAATTAAAGAACTAAATTAAAATGTGAATTATTTCAGAAAATAAAACAAAATAAGTAAGAGTATTGGAGCCTTAATAAAAAAGATATTAGTGAAGGAAGATTCTCTAAAATTGTGCATTTCAAGAATAAGTACAAATATAATTGAAATGTCAAGCATAAAGTTGAAATGTGGAAAAATAAAGTAGGAATGTCAAGAATAAAGTCAAAATATCAGATTAGTTTACTATACTATTAGATTACTTTCAGATTAGTGCCGGGTATAAGAAAAAAGGAAGCGAAAATGTCAACAATAAAGTTGAAATACCATTTTAAGAATAAAGCTGAAACAATTTTTCAACTTAATTGTTGACATTTGTTGACAAAACTTCCCCTCTCATGTTTTCCCCTTAAGCCGGGCCCTAATAAATTCTTACTTGCAAGTCTTATTTGCTAGTTTAAATTGTAAATAGATTTTTCAGCAATTGAAAGCTTTTGTATGGATCTAATGTAACCCGAAGCATGAGAGGCTGTCATGCCGGTTCAGTCTTCCTGCTGAGTAACATCAACAGGAAAATGCCTCCAGTGTTGCAAAACCTGACACCAGGCAAAGAGTTTAAAAAATACACCTCAGCTCAGAAAAACCAGTTCTCCCAGCAGAGCCACAACAGCAGCCATTTTATGAGCTGTTCATTGACGTGGGGTTAGAAATGGAGCTTTGCATTCCTCCAGGTCATTGTAGCTTGAAGACATGTTTGCTGTTTCTGAGTTTGGTATTTTTTCCCAGTGATGATCAGAGAGGGGAGCCACACCTTGTCACTCGTAAAAAAGCCTCCTGGATGTTTACTGAGGGATTTATTTACGTTACACACTATACTACTGCTGTTAGATATTCTGTCCTTTTTGTTCTGGGGTTCTAATTATGATTATTTTAACAATGTGCCTCAACATTTTAGTAAAGAAATCAAATTTGGACCTTTTTTTTTTTTTTTTAAAAAAAAAAGATGCAAAATTGTTTTCCAAACAAAACAATTTGTTG
>JAJHUR010138897.1:0-14399 GCA_027495735.1 Lutjanus campechanus
CCCTTTCCATGGGTTTCACAAAATCCCATTATGATATTTCATCTCCACGCAATGCATAGATAAAAACTGTGCATTTATATCATATTACTGATATATTTGTGTGCACAGCACACACTGGCATTCATTGTGGTAACTGGGAGCTCTATAGATAACACAGTGCCTATAAAAAGTGTTCACCCTCTTGGATGTTTCCCCTCTTATTGCTTTTTATAAATGAAATCACGGTCGATATAATTTGGTTTTCTTGACAAAAAGCTTAGAAAAAAAATCTTTAATGTCAGAGTGGAAACTGCATATGTGACTGCATAAATATTCACCCCCTTCAGGTCAGTATTTAGTAGAAGCACCTTTGGCTGCGATCACAGCTCTGAGTTTGTGTGGACAGGTCTCAGTCAGGTTTCCACATCTGGACACTGCAGTTTTACTCTGTTCTTCTTTGCAGAACTGCTCAAACTCTGTCAGGTTGCACAGGGATCAGGCATGAACAGCCCTTCTCAAGTCCAGACAAATTCTCTATTGGATAGAGGTCTGGGCTTTGACTCGGCCACTCCAGAACATCCTTGTTAACCTTGTTATCTTTAAACCATTTCTGTGTAGTTTTCGCTGCGTGCTTCAGGACATTGTTTTGCTGGAAAATTAATCTTCTCCCAAGTCGTAGTTCTCTTGCAGACTGAATCAGACTGTCCTCCAGGATTTCACTATATTTTGCTGCATTCATTTTACCCTCTACCTTTACAAGCCTTCCAGGACCTGCTGATGAGAAGCATCTCCACAGCATGATGCTGCCACCACCAGGCTTCACAGTGAGGATGGTGTGTTTGTGGTGATGTGCAGTGTTTGGTGTCTGCCAGACACAGTGTCTAGTCTGATGGACAGAAAGCTCCATTTTGGTCTCATCAGACCAAAGAACCTTCTTCCACTTGACCATGAAGTCTCCCACATGCCTTTGGGCAAACTAGTCGAGATTTAATGAGCTTTCTTCAACAGTGTCTTTCTCTTTGTCACTCTCCCATAAGCTTTGACTGGTGAAGAACCTGCGCAACAGTTGTTGTCTGCAGAGTCTCTCCCATCTCAGCTGCTGAAGCTTTTAACTCCTTCAGAATCATCATAGGTGTCTTTGTGGCTAGTGAGGTGTCTCCCTCACTAGTCTCCTTCTTGCACAGTCACTCAGTTTGTGAGGACGTCCTGCTCTCAGTACATTTACACATGTGCCATATTCCTTCCATTTCTTCATGATGGATTTAACTGAACTCCAGAGGATGTTCAGTGACTTGGGCAATTTTTTTGTATCCACCCTCTGACTTTTCAATAACTTTTTCTCAGAGTTGCTTGGAGTGTTGTTTCGTCTTCATGGTGTAATTGTAGCTACGAATACTGATGAACCAGTGTCTGGACCTTCCAGAAACAGCTGTCTTTACTACAATCACTTGAGACACATTCACTGCACTCAGGTGATCTCCAGTTCACTAAGCACCAATTGGCTGGACCTCTGTTGAATTAGGTCAGTCACTTTAAAGGGGGTGAATTTTCAGGCAATCACTTAATTTTCATTACATATTTTAATTTAGTTGACATCATTTTGTAGAAATCTGTTTCCACTTTGATATTCAAGAGTTTTTGGTTGTTCTGTTTTTTTTGTCAAAAAAGCCAAATTATACTGACCATGTTTCCATTTATAAAAGTAGCGAGGGAAAAACATCCAAGTCGGTGAATACTTTTTATCAGCACTATATCTCTATTAAAGTCCCTGCCCTTTTCCAAACAGTTTTTAAGGATGACTTCCCAAACCATCTGGCATGTCAGGTTACTAAAACTAAACCTCAGTGTGTGAAGTATTTATTTACAGCAGCCTTAAACTAGTCACTTAATCCAGAATAACATAATAATATGAAGAGGCAAAAAAATCAGTGTAACATTTTGAAATGTCAGATTTATCTCACCAGTGGAACAAAAATATGAATAAATTTAATAGTGAGTGAGGCAGAAGCCTCTGTGAGCTCTACAGATGGAAGGTCCACACCGACACAAACACCCAACCTTTCTGCAATCACACAGTTATTGAAGGCACGGAGAATAAAAACACAGCAGGCCACAGACTTACTTTAATCGGAAAGCCTTTATTGTATTTCATTTACAAATCCAGCAATCCACAGACCACGCAAAGTCCCCACACAGATCAAAAACCCAGCCACACAGCTCCGGGTGAGTAGATGAAGCTTTGGTATCATTAGTCAGTTATGAGCATTAAATGAACGTCGTGGCATGAGAAAGTTTGGCTTGTTGTTGTCCATGAACCTGTTTGGAACTCTGGACACCCACAAGAGGACAGTGATTAAGACTTGTACTGTTCAGAAGCTGTCCTCCAGACTCATGTGGGAGATGAGCAACAAAAACAGACATGCGGTTTTATTAAAGCTGTGGTAGGCAGTTTATTTTTGGCATCATTGGGCAAAGTTCCATAATATTATTTCAGCATAATGTAATTCAAGTGGTCTGACTCAAATCTAACTTGTAACAAGAGACTTTGGCTAATCACTTGTTGGCTCAGACCCCAAAGAGTGTGGACAAGAAGATGCAAGAAGACATCTGTGTGGACTCTCACAAACACGGCGTGATGACAGAATTTACATCACGCAATCCCTGCAGCTATGTGGACGTGGAAGTAGAATTAAAGATTTAGTATGGAGTAGGCCTACAACTAATGATTTTCATTATTGATTAATCTGTGAACCATTTTCTCCATTAATTGATTAGTTGGTTGGTCCATAAAATGGTGAAAAATGTTGATCAGCGTTTTCCAAAGTCCAAGATGACGTCCTCAAATGTCTTGTTCTGTCCACAACTCAAAGGTATTCGGTTTACTGTCAGAGAGGAGTAAAGAAACCAGAACATATTCACATTTAAGAAGCTGAAATCAGAGAATTTGGACATTTTTTCTTGAAAAATGACTCAAAACTATTAATTGATTATGAAAATAGTGGTTGACTAATTTCATAGTCAATTAATAATCGATTAATTGTCGCAGCTCAAGTTTGGAGTTGTTCACCACAAGCCTCCACAACAGCTTCAGAGCTCCTCGTCATAGATTTTTCAAGTGTGGAATGAACAGCATCCTTTTAAAAGATGTCCCTTTCACCTTGTCGTGCTTTAATGTGGAAAACCATTCGTACCATGCCAGCATGGATTCAATGGTCTGGGTTACTTGTGGCTCAGCTCAGCACGAGTATCCCCACATCTCAAACATGTATCAAAAATGGTATACTGTGCCAAATATACACAGCAGCCATGGACAGCAGGGTGGACAAGTTCTTCTGTTTGTACTGCACTGGGTTTGTGCTTAAATGAACATGTTCAAACATGTGCAGTCTGTGTGTAAGGTCATAAAAACTCATGTTGCTTTAGCCTGATGTAGCACACTGACAGAAATCACATAAACTGACTGTTCTATTCCTGCTAAACATCTCACAACAGCAACTGTTGTTGAACACGTTTCAGCAGTGTAGCACCGACTGACTCAAGCACCACGGGGACAAAAACAAGCCAAACTTTAAAATGCCACGAGAGGCCGGTAGCATTAGCTGTGTGCTGCATCCTCCCACAGCAATAAAGAACATTATAAAATGAGATGACAAGCAACAACAGCATTGATAAAAAGTTTTGGGAGGAGGTATATGTGCAAAAAACGGTGATTACAATACAAAAGACTCACACAAAAAGGACATTTAAAAAGCTAATCTTCACTAAGAAAAGCTAGAAATTTACAACCAGGGCATGATCAGGACACACTGACACAGCCATATAAAAATACATGAGTAAAAAAAGCAGGAGAGTAAGAAATCATCATTAATAGTGAGTGGGAGTTCTGGGTCTTAATAAAGGCTGAAGTTATTCAGTTTTACTCTCTTCCCTTTCTTTCTCTTCATCACCGTCTCCATCCTCTCACAGGAACCAGGGGGTAGTGTTCATCTGCTGGTGTTTCGCTCACACGGGCTCAGTTCCACATCTGGTTCATTCACCTCCCCTCTCTCCCAAAGTTCAAGTGTTCATGACAGAACTGCTGGTGTCCTGCTGCGACTCAGGGCTCTCGTACTGTCACCACGGTGACAGGGAATGTTAAATGTGTCTGAACCCCCACGTATTCCGCAGGGTCAAAATGATCTGTTAGTATACTGAGTGAAGTTAATGGACTCTGACAGTCTGAGGTCAGAGGTTCATTGATAAAATACCTGAAAGGCAGCAGAAGCTAAACTGGTACCATGTTTTATTAAGGAATGCTTTATTAAAGGTATGTCAGCTCAAACGCATCACTCACTTAGGCTTTCACATATAATCCATTCATGTGAAAGCATTTTTGATAGCTAAATTGTTATAAAGAATCTAGTAGAAGTGTTTGCAGTTAAAACGTTAATCAATCTTGAATTATTCAATATTCCACTATGAGCTGGTTGCCGTCTGTCTGCTGTTTGGTGTCCAGCAGGTAATGAAAGCAGCTGCCTGCTGTGGCAGAAAACAGTCTCTTGTAACGTCATTTTTGGTCCTGTTGCGTCTTTTTTGCCTCAAATCTTTTTTGTTGTTTTTCCATCGTCACAGCTTTCTCGAATTGTTACATTGCTTTTTGTTTTGTTGCATCTTTTTCTTCATTGCGTCGTTTTTCATCTGTTGTGTCTTATTTTGTCTTATGAAATTTTTCGTCTTGTAACATCTTTTTGATTTTGTTACACTGGTTTTCGTTTTATGTTTTGTGGCATTTTTGACTTGTTAGGTTGTTTTTTGTCTTGTGCCATTTTTCGTCTTGATACATCGTTTTTCATTTTGTTACGTCGCTGTTACATTGGTTGTCTTCTATCATTGTTGCATCTTGTTACATCTTTTGTGTCATTTCTTGTCTAGTTACATCTTTTTCATCCTGTGAAGTCGTTTGTCCTCTCCTTCAGCAGCTGAAAACAGCACTATAAGAGCAGTGAGACTGAGCTTAAACAGTAAACAGTAGTGTCTGCCTTAAAGGACCAGTGTGTAGGATTTAGTGCCCTCTAGTGGTGAGCTTGCAGATTGTACACACTCGCCTCATCCCCCTCTTTCAAGCATGCTGAGGAACCTACGGTGGCCACAAAACTTGTATCTAGGGCCAGTGTTTAGTTTGTCAGTTCTGGGCTACTCTGTAGACATAAAGGGCTCATTCAAGATTATTATTTTCAGATGATTAAACACTAATAAAAACATACTTATGAATATTATATTCCATTTCTGACATATTCTGTTTGTGAACTCTTTACAAAGAATGCCTTAATAGAAAGTGGTACCACAAAACTTGTAGGAAAAACAATAAAAAAAAAAAGAAGCTGGATGGACAGATGGATCTAAAATCTAAAAGACTATACGTATACATCATCACACCTAAAACTACCACTAAACTATGATGAACAACAGATGAAACACACACAATTCCATGCAAAAACAAAAAACATTATGTATGCCATCAACCCAAAAAATCATCAAAACTGAATGAATCAGGTAATAAATATGTGACTAAAATCATCAACGAGATACAAGAGTTCATTGTGAAAAGTCAGACTGAGAAGAGCCGAAGTAAAGACTGACAATACCATCCACCAATCAGCAGACTGCTCTGCTCTGTGTATGTGTGTGTGTGTCAGCAGTAGTCTGTTCACAGTCCATAGTTAACAGAGCTCAGCGCTGGTCTCTTCTTGCCTTTAATCTTCAGGGATCCATAACGAACCTGGTGACAGAATAATGACAATGATACACTAATGAACGTGTTCATACTGCACCCTGTTTGTTGTGATACGGAATGATTTCAAAAGAAATGGATACTATATGCACAAACTAGCTGTTTGCTGTCTGAATAAAGGCCACAGCAATAAGAGGACACTCACATCTTTGCGGACTCTGGACCGAGACATCTTGACGCTCTGTGATCGTCTCAATCCTTTCTGAGTAACAGCCTCGTCTTCAGAGAAGGTTGGCTCAGCCTCTTCATCCGTCTTCTCCTCCTGGTCATAAAAGTACTCTGAAAAACATACGTACACTCATCAGAAACACAGACTTAGAACTAGATTTTTTTAAGTTATTGTCAGCAGTTCACTATCTGGAATGTACTATTTTTCTCAGTAATTTGAATGGAGGTAAATGATATTTTAGCAATGACAAAATATCTCTGAGCACTATAATGGTCCCAAAGACTGTTAAAGAATGTTTCATATGAACATTTTCTCTTAAACTTAAGCATCTAGTCAATCTAAACACCACAGCAATAATGAACTTAGCACAAAGGCAGAAAAAGAAAGAAAAAACTGCAGGAAATTATTTATTTCAAAGATGGAATGAAATACAAAAACACAGCAGTGAACACTGCATGTGAAATAGAGGCAACAAGTATTGAAATGGTGATAATGAAACTATATTTGCTAAATTTCCACTTGAAATGAGCTGCTTCAAGACACCAAATCACAGGAAGATGTGTTGTTTTCACTAGTGTTACAGTGAATTAACCATGTTGATGATTCTAGATTGTGATTCCCGGCCTGTGTAGATTTTGTGTTGAGGTGGCAGTGTAGAGAGCTGGGAGTGAAAGAGGCAGCTCGTCCAGCAGAGGTCAGCAGACACTCAGAAAACACACTGCTGCCTCCCTGCTCGGCTCCCTTTGTTTCTCCTCACAGAAACACAACAGTTGGAAAGGCAATACACAGGCTGTCTGTCACACTGCAGCAAGGAAATCAGCCTGATCAGTACAGAGTAGCCAAAGCATCCATCACTGGGATCAAATATTGAAAAAGCAATAACACCAAAACTTTAAAGTGTTCTTCAGAGTGACCAGAAACATTCTTATCTGACTTATGTAAACTCTGATCCACAGAGCACTACTTTATATTTATAAGGGCTTTTGTCAGCTTACAGCTGAATATAAATATATCAAAAAACATTTTTTCTGTTGCGTAACAAAGATGATTTACAGACTGTTGGTCAGTCTCAACTCAATTAGGACGGCCTTCAAGTCAATACATGTAAAATTCATCAACCTCATGTCACATTTTAATTTTTAGCACCCCAGTTACCACAAAAAAGCCAAGTACTAACCAAATAAACCCCCCCAAAATTTTATTTTTAAATGTTTTAAGCAGAGTTGTGGGCTCAGGTCACATGTCTTGGACTCACAAATTTGAAGACTTTAGACTCGATTTGACAAAATCAAAACAACTGGACAACTGGCACAGCTGGACTTGGACTTTTTAAGTGATATTCCACCCAAAAATAAAAATCCACTCAATATGTACTCAACCCTATGCCAGCATGAGGATGGGTGAAGATCTTCAGTTCACAAAACAATCCTGGAGTTTCAGCTGAAAACAGGGTTGCAGCCAATGGCAGTGACCACAGATAAAATGTAAAAAAAAAAAAAAAAACACAAAACAAACACAAAATGTCTCCATCCTGCTCGTGTGGTGTAATCCAAGTGTCTGTGAACCGCGACATTCAAATTTGACCCCAAATGGCATCAGTGTATCGCAAGACTTCGTATATCTCTTAATGGATGCACGTGTGATACCGCGAGATCTCTTGTGCATCTGGCTCGAGTCTGAGAGGCTACAGTTGACATTTCGGCTAAAAACATGGTGTAAATGGCGTCTTTTGGGGTCAAATTTTGATGTTGCGGCTCACGGACACTTGGATTACACCACACGAGCAGGATGGAGACATTTTTTGTTTTGTGTTCTTTTTTTTACATTTTATCTGTGGTCACCATTCACTGCCATTGGCTGCAACCCTGTTTTCTGCTGAAACTCCAGGATTGTTTTGTGAACTGAAGATCTTCACCCATCCTCACATTGTCATAGGGGTGAGTACATATTGAGTGGATTTTCATTTTTGGGTGGAATGTCGCTTTAACACCAATGACTCATGACTTCACTTTAGTCAACACATTTGTCAAGAGCACCAGGTAACGATTATTTTCACAAATTATTTTCACAATCAATCAAAAAAAAAAAAAGTTGAAGAATGTCAGCAAATAGTAGAAAATGATCATTACTTTCATCAATTTCCCACAGCCCAAAGTGATGCTTTAAACTGATTTTGTTCCTCATCAATCCATTCTTTTCCTTTGATTTCCTGAATGAAATAACATTACTGCTATACATACTCAGCCAAGTCAGCACTTAATTCCTCAGATCCACTTTATCAGAACCAGTCTGACAGCATCCAATCAAGTTGCAGGAGAGAACCATGACAACATCACGTTACTGAGCTCCAGTTTAAAAAAAAATAATGCCAAAGATCACTTTGTTCATGGACAAAAACTACGAGGTGGTCAACAAAAAATGAACTGCAGATTGCAAAAGTTGTGGGTTGAAAATTACAGATGGAGACGCAACAACTGCCAACTTTGTTCAACATTTCAAGAACAGAAGGTCAAAGCTCTGATGTCAAAACGACATCACATTTGATGAGTGCATTATGACTTGGAAATTGACTAGGGACTTACCACAGGACTTGCAAAACAATTACTTGGTTCCACCTCTGCTATTAAGTACGTCAAATTCTTGAGAACCGCCACATACTGTTATATGGTAAGTAAATATTATCAGCTGGTCATGTTCTGTCATTGAGCCAATGCCTAAAACAATCCCCTGGCAGTATTAGTGTTTTTTAAAGCCAAGTTAGTATTTGAACTGTGGTGTGTTTTCTATGTGTTCTGGTTCTAGCTCGTCCTGCTGCTGCTGCTGTTGTTGTCACATCTGGAGTCTATAAGAGAAAAACCTCCCACTCTCCAGAGTTGGAAGCAACCTTTTCCCTCCCAGAGGAAACAGGGTGGGATGAGACGGAGGCCAGCTTCACATGAGATTTCACATTCCAACACCAGATCAAAAATACCATCTGAATTCTGTGTGTTGGTTGGATAGTGATCAGCCTTTGTCACAAAGAGAAAAACAGTCCAGAGCTGGAGTCTGGAGGTCTGCAGTGATGAGAGAATTCAGTCCTGCTACTAAAACAGTACTCAACCCTGCAGTTGAAAATCCCCTCATCTAGAAATCAGGCAGTTCAACGTCCTCAGCCTGCTCTGACCCCAGTCTATACTGCTCTGTACCTGCACAGGAATAACATTTTACAGTAAATGTTCCAGCGTGAGCTGAATTCTCTGTCTGGACTGCAGAGAACAAATTCAAGTCATTCCAGTCATTCCAGCCATCAGCAGCATATTCTGCGGTAAAACTCTCCAATTTCCTGTCATGTAGAGAGCTGAGGGCTTTATTAAACAATGCTCTGTCGAGCTAAGCCAAAAGCAAAGACCTGGAGAAGCTTGTCAAACCCACATTTTGGAATCTCTCCATGTCTCTCCAGTAAAAAGCACAATTTAATGTGTCCTTGTCCTGGACATTCCTATTTACATTGTCTTAAGCTGCTGCTGAGCTTTACTTTTTTTCTCAATACATGTTCTATCTTCTCAAGGCACAATGCAAAAACCTGTGAGATCTAGTCCAAGTACACCCCATGTATCTTTGGACAAAGTAAGAGGGCATGATGTTTTACTACAGCTGAGCTGCAGAGGATCTACAAGATTTAAATAAACTCATGATAATAATCAAAAAGAAAAGGCTTCTCTGTCATATAGTTAACTTTTTAAACAATATAAAACTCATGTAAAAAATTGTTGTATGTAAATCGACCAGTTGTGTGGCAGAGAATGAACTACTAACAGTTGATACATTAATCCTTTAGCTCATTTATCAGGTAGTGGTAGCCTTTTCCATTTTGTATTTTTAAGATGATATATCTTTGTTATGCAGATGGCACTCATACATACATGCACTGAATGTGGATTATATTACAAGCTCTGGACGTCACAAAATGATCTTAAACTGAATGTCAACAAATCTGTACTTGTTTTATTCAGCCCCCTGTTTTACATACTCCTCTACTCAATGCTTTTGTTTTTTCCCCTATAAATAAAGATGTATAATAAGGTTGATTTTGTCATCACTCTCAGTTTGGTGAATCTGCAATCTCAGGACCCATCAGCTATTGTCTGACAACCATTTGGCCTCTTTAAAAAAAAGTTAATAAAAAGTGAAATGTTGTCAGATGATATCTAAAGGGTTCTGAGATTGCATTTCAGCCATAGTGTTGAGCTCCTTTTGTTCTCCACATGGACTATTTACCCACTCAAACATGATTGGTCAATACTGATCAGACCACAAACAGAAACCAGAATGCATCTGATACCAAAATCTTGTCCCCTGCTTACGAATTCTGCATTCATATGCAGATATTTGCTGAAAAAGATCAAGTAAACTTCTGATGGGCATTTGTTGTAGAGACGTTGATCCACTGTTAACACTAGATATCCGCTATTATCCACTGTTGTAAAATCCTGGTGACCTTGGGGTGTTTTAAACGCAGACCACGTAATCTCAAGATCCTCACAGGAGACCTTTGATACAAGTTACTTCTCTTTTCTCCTTCCCTGTCGTCTCTCTGCTGTATTCTCTCATAAATAAAGTCAAAATATGCCCAAAAAAATACTTGAATAAAAAAGTGACTGATCCAAAAACATGGAAGGACAATGAGCAAAGCTGGTTTGTGCCATGTTATTTGTGCATAGCAAGGACAGACGACTCATCAGTTGCAGTCTTTTCAATGCCAGTCTTCTACATCTTTTGAAATAGAAAACAAATCCCATGAAAGGACCAAAGCCAAAAATGTGTTAGTCCGTCTCTTAATACTTTCTGGTGTCTCTGCACTGTCTGTGGCTCTCAGCGTCACACCCATTGGTTCCTTCCAGTTTAAGAAAAAAAGTTTCATTTAAAACAAATCTCAGTAATTTCCTAAAACATCTGTTTAGTGTAGTTTTTGATCAAAAAATACTCAAACAGGAGGAAAAAAGTGTTTGCTGGGGATGGGGTACTGATGATTGTTTATCAAAAAATCTCATTTGGGTTAATATTTTGTGAAAGCACCAATAGTCATCCCTACAATATTGTTACAACATTGAGGTATTTGGCCAAAAATACTGTTATAATTACTCATTTTATTACCTCAGCGGCTTCCACCCCTTGGAGTACACAACATGTCATCAGTCCCAACCTACATGATCAATAATTATTGACATATAACTGATATAAAAAGACAAAGATATAACTGATGTCACTATTGTGATAGTTTTTCAGCTATATCGCCCAGGCCTAACTTTGATATACACACAATACTTGTTACAAGATACTGACAGTCATCTTGACTAATTAGTCAAGACCATCAGTAGACACTGATGGTCATGATGGTCATGTACATGGTATTAACGGTAAGATAAATACAGAATACCAGTTTTCCTTTGAGTTATATTTAACAAAGCGATCTGTAGGAAACCATTGTTGCCTGAGAAGTGAGGACCTCCAATATGGGCACCAGAGGGTGTGTGATGTCATGTGATGTCATGTGAACACCTCTACAGCAGTGAGAAGCATATGAAAGAGAGTAGTTGGAGGGTAAAAAACACCTCTCTGCCTTTGCTTCTCTTCTTCCCTTCATCTCTGTGCGTCTCTGCTGGCTACTGAGCTGAATACATAATACAGTCTTTCCTCTCTCAGTATGCTAATGCTGTCTACCTTCCCCCCATCCATCCATCCATCCATCCATCCATCCACCTCTTCCTTCAATTCACTCCTCCATCCAGCCCTTACATCTCCACTCTCCTCCTATAAATTCATCTCTGTCCTCTCCACTCCCACCCCCTGCTCTCTCTCCCTCCATGCCTCACTGACTGGCTGTGTATGTGTGTGTGAGTGAGAGACACAGACAGGAGAAACAGAGAGAGAGAGAGTGTGTGTGTGTGTTTGACATTCTACTAGCATCCCACCCAACCTCATCTCATCCCCTCTGTCTGCTGGGAAGTCATCTCACACACATGCAGCTTTCATTGACATGCGTGCCAGCCTGCAGTTATCATCAAGGAAGGAAAGAAAGAAGAAAGGAAGGAAGGAAGGAAGGAAGTAAACAAAGAAAGCAACAACAACAGAATGCTAAAATCATGAGCTCAAATGGCTGTTTGACACAACCATTGTATTAGCATGATATTGATGTGTGTGCCTGGAGTTAGGACAGATACTTGGAATGACCTCATAGCGGCAGTTCCATCGAAGCCCATTTCAGCCAGGGAAAGAAAAAATATCCCCAGGGTAATTCATAATTCTGAGATGTCAATTATGATATAAAAAGTCGAAAAATTGAGACAGAAAAGATGAGACGAAAATTGACTATCTCATGATTGACTTTTTTTCTGAATAAACTGGAATAATTATGACTATCCATGGGGATATTCTTTTGAATTGCCTAAAAATGTGGAAATTTGCAAAAAAAATTTCCAAACCCAGGTACAGACCAAAAACCCTCTCTGGTTCTGCAAATGCACAAGTTAGGCTGACATCGGTTACTCTGTAGTCTGTTTTTTTTTTTCATATATTCTTATTTTAAATTTTAAAAAATGGGTGCAGAAATGCCATCATTTTGCAAATGAGAGGAACTATAAACTTGTTTGACGTTTTTCAGCAGTCAGGCATTGTTTTTGCACATTTGTCCACAGAATTTCGGCACATGGGTGATGTGAAGCATACAGTCGATAATAAATGATACAGATCGTTTTAACATGCAGTGGTACTGCAGAGGTACTCAGATTGGCTGATAGACAAAGTTAAGGCATCCCCGTTAGTAGTATACATGTGCACATTTTGCTTCTTTTTCATTTCTATTTAGGCTCAACATGTTGCGAGTTTTGGGACTACGGTTCCCTTTATTCCTTGGGTGATGGCAGTATAGTTTGGGTTACATTTTGATGAATCTGCAACATGAAAAGTCATGCTGCATTTAGGGATGATATGGGCACATGGTATCTGCTGATAGAGGCTCTTAAATGAAATATCCGTATCCGTATCCAAAATGAACATTTCTGTTGATAGGACAGGCCGATGACGCTTTAATGATGCGCATGCAAAATGTTCTGCATCTTAAGAGCCATCATCCTGATCATTATGATGAATTTAGGAAGTACAAAGTGAAAAAAAATGTCAGCAGTAGTTTTTTTTTCTGTTGCCCAGTGAGTGTGGACATTTTGAAAAACATTGTATTTTATGTCTGCATCTGCCAGTAAACTATCACAATAACATTAGGCAAAATAATGTCAATATGTGCCTCTATCAGTTCCTGTCTTAATTGGAACCACTGACGTACACACAACAATCATTGGATTATTTTTCATTTTGAAAAAAATGAGGAATAAGGAACGTCTTATTCTGTGATTTCTACATTAATTATAAATGGATATCCTCAGCACTGGAAAGAGTACAAAGTCCAGATTTGGCTCTGTGGAAATGAAAAATTAAAAAAAAGATGCAAGTTTTAACCCAAAACAATAAGGGGTCAAAGGGTCAAGATGCTTCAAAAAGTGGCTGTCAGATTTCCCACGGTTGGATTTTCACCTTTGACTTTATGTAGAATTTCTGCAGGTTTTCACACACTTTATTCCCTTTTATATGAAGCACACGGTAACCCTTGGGAGAAGTTTTTTTCCTCAGTTGCCTCAAAACAAACATAACCACTGAGTAAACACCATCCACAGTTGAAACAAATCCGCATTGTGTGTGTGTGTGTGTGTGTGTGTGTGTGTGTGTGTGAGAGAGAGTGTGTGTGTGTGTGTGTGTACCGGCTTCGTCGGCAGCATCACTGCTCTGAGTCCTCCTGATGGCGGGGTTGGCTGAGTGGGAGCTGTACTGGTAGAGCTGGTTCCCTCTGTCATCCTGCTGGCTAATCTGTGTGAGGTCGTGCATACTCAGGCTACGCAGCTTCTCTGTGATGGCACCCTGACCCTGTGACACACACACATATACGAGTCAATATTACATCATCAGCACCCAACACTTCTGACACTTCAGGGACCAAAAGGACAAAATCCAACACACTGATGAAGTGAGTGAGAGTCGACAGACTGTTAAACACAACTCAAACTACACATAGTGAGAGTCCAGCTCAATATCTGGACGCTTTATGTTTGTTTGTTTTTTTAAATCCATTCTTGAGATTTGGGACAAGTCCCATCCTACCTAAAAACAAGAGACAAGTGTGTGATTATCAGTGAGTCTGTTCTGTTGTAAATGAGTGGTCATCTTCTAATTTATGGGCTAGTATCAAACTGTTCACTGCTGTTTAAGCACTACAAACAGATTTATGTTGCCTCATACCGACTTTGACTTTGCTACAACTGGTAAGCAGCTCTGCTCAAAGTCTGCAGGTCTGTCACCTCTCAGCTGGTGGTATGAGTCACGCCACAGTCAGAGTCAGAGCTCACTTAGCAAGATATCAGCAGAGCATTAATGTTCATTCCCTGCACAGCTAGT
>JAJHUR010138901.1:811-34637 GCA_027495735.1 Lutjanus campechanus
TTGGACTGGGCTATTTAATTGACTTGGTCAGTCAAGAGCATTTTAGTTGCTTTTGCTGTGTATGTGGGATCATTGTCTTAGAGAATATATCTATAATATAATGTGTATAAAAAGGCCTATGAGTGCTTCAAATGCTCTTAAAGCTTAAAGTCCGCACATAAACCTCATCATCATTTCAGTTCAAATCAAACCATATTAAACAGTTCAACAAACAAAAACACAAAATAAATTCTGGGGGGGGGGGGACTGTGAGGGACTAGCAGAAGGAAGAGACGAGAGTAGGAGAAGGTTAAGAGTCAGTGATGAAAAGAAAAATCACAGAAGAAATGGGGACAGCGACTCAAACAAAGCTTTGCTCACTGCACTGGTTTATCTGAGTCAGTTTTGTTTGTGAGGAAACTTCTATAAAGTGACCCCTCAGATCTGTGTGTTTATTTCCACCTTATGCATTATTGATCCTCACACTATTAACACATTAGAGCCTGCTGATGGCCAGGTGTCTGAATACATTCCTGCAAGTCTCACGGAGAAAGCACATTTATTAGTTCTCGTACGCGTGTGTGCGGACATTAAATGGCCATCTATTAGGCTATTCACCACTGTGTGTGTGTGTGCGCGCGTGCGTGTGTGCGCAACAGAACCACAGATGGATGACACACATAACTCACACACACGCGCTAGGCTGGCAGTAAATCCCCACAGACTACAGAGCCCTGTTACCAGAAGGTTTTCCTGTCAAAGTGTCCTTGAGTAAGACAGTCAACCCCTGCCTGGTCACTCATCATAAGTCAGATAAGAACCTCTGAAAGATTAATAAAATATTATGTGAATATTCTCGTAGAGAGCTGCGTGGAGCGAGCACACAGGCCGACGCTGTCAAGTAATTTGAATCTCTTCCTCAAGCTCCTCTGGGAGTGACAGCAATTTTCTTCATCAGTGTTTTCACCTCATTCGTACGTTTCTTTATCAAGCACAACGGTCCGATGAGAAAATGTTGCGACAGTAATTAGTTACCACATCACACAAAGAAGCACAGTAACTGCTGATTCTTTTATTTTTTACCAGTAACACTCAGCCTGTCAGCGTATCAAATTTCAGGGTTATCTTATTTATGTATCTGCACTCAGTCATCCATTGACATCATTTTATGAACCACAGTGATGTCAACTTGGTCTTGAACGATGGCATAACAGCTGTGGGAAACATTAAGGATATTAATCATGAATGACTAATTGATTAATCACCGTTAAAATTGTGACTGATTGTATTAATTGATAATTAATCGATAGTCTAGAAATGGCAGTAATTGCACCTAAATTTGACATTGTTTTGTCTGGTGGAGCCATTTGTTGAATAAGTAAACTTAAAATTAAAGTGAAGAAAAAAGAGAATAAACTGTGTATTTTGTATCTTGTTAATTATTAATCGATTAATGGATTGTTTATGTTTTCAACTAATGGTAAAGTAAAACCCTATATGTATATATGAAACCCTATATGTTGTGCAGTGGTGTGCAAGTTACCTAAACTCTAACTAAATTCAATTACTTGACCAATCAATACATATAAAGATAATTAGTTACTTGAGAAAGTAACTTCTGCATTACTTTTAAATGTCTGCTTTATTCTCTTATCAATGCACACATAGCCATTATTCTATTGTTTTATTATCTTGTTTATCTTATCTTGTTAGCTTACCTTGTTTTATTGTAGCTATATTATTTCAGTGTAGCTCTTTTATTTTAGTGACATCTGCCAAATTTTCATTGTATCATTGTAGCTATTATCACTGATAGGCGTTATTAATACTCCAGACCACCAGAGGGCAGCAGTGACTGGTGTCTACATGTAAGCTACACTTTTATCAGTCAGTAAATAATTATGGTAGTAATCTATTGTAGAAGGAAAAGTAATGATAGTTTATATTATACTGTCATGAAAACTAATAGTCAAATAGTCTGAACTCTCTTGCGCCGCCGTACAGTCAGGTGTCGTCAGGTCATAGATCAGGGAATAGGCTGCATTTATTATAATTCTTTATGTTTATTGCCAAAAGTGATTGAATGTAATGCATGACTTTCAACATATATTTAAACAAAACTGAGTTTTTAAAGTGGTTTTCTTTTCAGTTCTCTTAGTTTGATTGATTGAGTTTATTTGATGATTAAAAAGCACATATAACACTGTACTGCAGTCATTACATTAAAAATCACACAAGAGGAAAACTCAGTAGCCCAAAGGCTTATTTCCATTGTGGTCCTCTAGTTGGTTCTCGTGAGGGAGTTTTTCCTCAATATTTATCTCAAGCCAGCTTTGAAAGGTTTCACCTAAATGAGCTTACAGGAGGCACCGAGCAACTCTGAAACCAAACGTGTCCGAGCCAGCTGTCACGGAGTATCCTCAGAGTTTTATCCGCCAGTCGCCAAGGGACAGAGGAATGTGTTGAGGGGGTTGATGGACAGAAAAAAAAACATGACGTTTGAGAAAAGAGAGACAGAAGGAGTAAGAGACAGAGTGAGGATGACAGTCCCCTGTGTGATTAGAGCCCTGAGAGAAATGAAGAAATGGAGACAGAGGAGATGGGTGGGTTACGAAGAACAAGAGCCGGTGTCTCTTTTAAAGTTGTAATCGACAACTTTGAGAGCTTTGACTTAACATGTCAGTGTCACCATGAGTGTTTAGACTAGTTTCATGTAAGCCTCTCGTCCATTTAAATGCCACCAGGCACCATTTTTCCCATGAAAACTGTTTCCATTAAAGACTAAATTAATGAATAAATTCATACTTTTTCTCATAATATTTTCCACTTATGTTACTCCCCTGTTCACAGCCAATAATGTTACTAAAACTTTGTTAATTCTATGCAATACACATCATTACAATACCTTATGTTCCCAAATTCGATATAACATTGTTCAATTTACCTCATCAGTGAACATGCTTCTTTCTTCACTCTTATTTCCCAAAGTGGTGTTGATCATTTCTTTAAGGAGTCAGGCTCCTACTGAGTGGAAAATGATCCGTCACTGTGTCAAAGTGTGCTCGCCTGTCAGATAGTTTTCTCAAAAAGAGAACAAATATCAACGGGGAAACAAATTTCAACAAAACACCTCTTGTCTTTGCAGCAGTGTCACAGCAATAATAACAATGAATTATTTTTTATTATCACACAGTGGAAAAGACTTTGACTTAACTATTAAACATCACCACCCTTGCTAGTCAGCACCAGAATTACTAGTCAGTAAAACTAACATTTTATTGATGTACAACGCTTCTAATATGTCCGCCACTACAAGGTCAGACGGCGGCCCCCTTTTCAATACCCAGATTGTAATCAGCAAATTGGGACAGATGACATGTCACAAAGACCAGTTAGGCAGTATTTTGATCTAGAAAATAAAAATAAGGTTTTATGTAGGCTGTGTCAGAATAAACTGGCATATAACCACTCAACCAGAGCATTAAGGAACCACATTCAGCACAGACATGCAGGTTATTAACCTGCTAGGAGATCAGGCTTCTGGTGCTAACACTGCTAATGTTAGCCACCCTGTGTGGCAGCTAATGCTGTGATCCTCTTTGGAAAGGTAACACATTTAGTGAGTTACAGTCATGTTTTGTAGGATAATGTGCAATGTTCATAATGCATGGTGCAAAGTGTCAGCATTTATAATACAATTTAGTTACATAATAATGTGATTAATGGCTACAAATGGCTCTTACCTACAATTATACAATTTCTTGGACAATATTCAATTTCTGCTAAAAATCTAGCTTTTTTCTAAGTGTTCTCCTACTTTTAGACCAGTCGACTAGTTTATATTATAATTTCATTTCATTGACAGAGAAATTCGTCATCAGGAGCATCTGTACTTTGTACCCAGGACATAAGTTATATCTTATAATGTTAAGATAAAATTCCAGCTACGCCATGTAACTGCAGAATAAACTGACCAACGCGTTCTCATCCCAACTCATCACATACCAACGATTTGCGTCTGATACTGAAGCTGAAGGTACCCTGTATTTGGCTGTAACTGATTCAGCCAGAAAGCCATTTTTAATGTTGTTAACGCCACGAACAATGTGCAAGTCATGTGATGCATGATGCATATGTGCCTTACAACTTTTAATAACGTTTTGGTTTCACATGGGACACAAACCCTGGTCACCTTGATTGTATGTAACACTTGACAGAGTGTGACAGTAAGAATCATGAAGCACCAGAGAGGAGAAAAATAATAACATGTATTATTTAACAAAAGTACTGTATCAGCCCAGGAAATTATACAAACCCTTCCAGAGAATGAGAATGAGCAAACAGAACAAAGTGCTTCCTTCCCTTCTCTCTCTCTCTCTCACATACACACAAACACACACTAAAGCAAGACATTTTCTCTTTCTTGCATCCTATTATTGTTATGACTGTATATTTGCCGCCGCAACAAGCCAATTTCCTCAAGGGAATCATTAAAGTTTCATCTTATTAGAAAAAGATTGTGGTGTAGAGATGAGTCAGGAATAGATACAGCGGGAACACGTCAGGTGGAGAGATACAAACACAGGGGGGGAGAGAGAGAGAGAGAGAGAGGGAGTGTGTGTTTTAGATTCAGTGGGGCGTAGCGGCTACCAGCCCATGTTGTCATTGACAGGAAGTGAAGGGTACATGCCTTCCTCAAACCAGCTTATCCAGCTGACCTCGTGGGGGACAGTGTGTGTATGCATGTGTGTGTGTATGTATGTGTTAGAGAGAGAGGGAGAGAGAGACCCTGGCTTCGCAGTCTCTCTTTCCCTCCAGGCCTGGAATGAATGATGCTCCCAGTGGCTTCGTTTCACCCCGGTGAACACACACGCTGAGCTAATGGGGGGACCGTGTGTGGGTGTGTGCATGTGTGTGTGTGTGTGTACTCTTAACAGTACTCAAAAGAGGGTGCAACCTAAATAAACTTCTCACATGTGTCTGTATGTGTGTTTATGCGCTTTATGTATGCATGAGCGAGGTTTCTGTTTTCTTTAGGCCACAGTCAATACTACGTGTTTTATGCATGTACGTATGTATGCCCAGAATCGTAAATATGAAAGATGACGGATGCATTTGTTTAATCCAAATATAGATATTCTTAGATCATTTGATATCAAGCAATATTTGCTCTGTAAGTTTTTTTTAAAATCCTGATCCTGTTATTCACAGATGTGTGGAGCCCAAAGACATGACATAGGTTCACATAGAGTCACAAATTTAATGGCTTTAGGCTTGACTTAACAAAGTGAAAAAAGAGACATGCAACTCCACTTGGACTTTAACACCAGTGACTCATGACTTCACTTGGATTTGAGCCTTTTGACCTGAAAATATTTTTGATACTTTCTCCGAAGTTGGTCTCAGAGGCACTGTGGGACCCGGTTTGGCCTGGTTCAGTTGCCTGCAGAGTCGCTGGTGCTCCGAGCTGCAGGTCCAGCCAGACTCAAATCATAATAGGGCCTCTGGGTGCACAGCTAGCTGAGCTAACAGCAGCTGGTGGTGTTGTTACAGCCAATGAGAGTCAAAAGAAAGAGTATAGTGAGCAGCAGTTACGCTGCCCCCCGTTTGGTTGGAGTTAACTTCAACAGGCGGCCATATTTTACATGTCGCTCCTTCACCCACAGGGGTTTATAGAGCAACGTCATCATGCAGAAACCTCTGTCAAGTCATGCGGGGAAAAAGTTTTCAGATGGGTTCAGGAAAATAGCATTTTGTTGACAAAACATACATACTTAGACCAAAATTTGATTGTTCTGATTTGAATAAATAATAAACACTACTGGAAAGCTACAGAGTAATATAAAAAGTGAGCAACAACAGAATTAATTTTCATTTGTTTCCTGAATCAACCAACATTAATGCTGTTCATTCCCAGCAAGTCCACACAGTTCCCTGATCCATTTTGTTCTGAACCAATCCGACCACATCCAGTCAAGTTGCAGGACAGAACCACTGAGCGTCAGCTGGAAAAAAAATTATAACAAAATTTGTGTACAAAAACTACGAGGTGGTCAACAACAACAGCAGTATGCGAAACAAGCCGGTCGTATATTTGTGACAAATGCAAACAACTTCCGACTACAGTGCAAGCTAATGCTTAGCTAACAACAGCTTAAAAGCCAAGTAAGTTTGTAAATCAATGAGGCTGGAAATACACTGTCACATTATGACTTGTTTAGGATTTGAAACTCAAAGTTTAGGACTTAATTTAGGTCTTGACACTTGAGTGAACAGACTTAAGACTTACTTGTGACTTGCAAAACAACAACTTGGTCCCACCTCTGGTTATTCTTAAAGTGAAACGTCCAATAGTAGATATTTTATCCCAGCATTCAATTTAATTTATTATAGACTACATTAAATTTTCCTCACAAACATTTTTAATGCTTATAATTAGAATGATTAAAAAGATCAACTGAGAAAAGGAAAATTTACCTTTTAACCCAACCAGTTTACACAAGTTTCAAATAAAATGTAATAAAACTGACCTGAAAATATCCATATCCATATCTTATCAGAAGTAAGTGAACCTGACTGCACCAGATTAGATATTTAATCACAGGACAAAATTAGAATAATATATGGTATATTGTGTAAACCTGCATGCGTTTACAGAGAAATTCTTCATCTCTGTTGTTTTGGGAGCTTTTCGGGACATTTTCAATACACTGAGAGGAATTCTTGTAAGCTAGAACTCAGATGAAGAAGAACACATACACATACCTAAGCACACACGTATAAATAAGTTTAACAGTAGGATATTTTTTATTATACTTAAATTGACTCTTATTTTATCAGGACAATGAGTCACATGTCCCTCTCCATCACACATGGAGGTGGCTGGACCCTATCAGTCAGAGAGAAATAGGCAATCCACTTAAAGCCCAGTGTGCGCATATGTTTGAACCAGTGTGTGATTTCCAATGTAGCTTCTGCTCGCTTCACTGTCCCACAAGACTGTGGGGAATCGCACAGTGGTGGCACCTCCAAATGACTAACTCCCTGCAGACCGCTTCACCTTTTCAGTCCACTCCCCATTGAGGAACAAAGTTATGAATCCAGTATTTTGCAGTTTTGTCCTCACACGGATACATTTTTAAACCGTGTGCAAAAAGCTCTTTGTTTAATTACCTGCGGGGGGGGATTCAGGCTGCCGCCTGAACATGGCTGACATCTGTGCCTCTCCTTGAGTTTTCTGGTTCTACTTCAGGCTTTTTACTTGAATTATTTTTATAGAAAATGTTTCACATACCTGCCAACTTCAGAATTATGAAAAAGGTGGTATGATTGAAAAATAAAATCAGGTAGGGAAGTCTGAGTGCATTCTTCCCCAGAAGAAAATTTTAGTGATTTAATGTTGAAAAATCTTGTTTTGATAAAGAAATAAATATTATAAGTACTTTTTTCTTTTTCTTTTTTAAAAATCTTTTTAAAAAATGTTTTGCATGCCTTGTTGCTTACAGTAACACCACAGTAAAAGTACTTGCTTCAAAATATACTTAAAGTACCAAATGAAAAAATACTTATTATGCACAGTCACCAATTTCAGAATCATACATATTGATGGATTATAATTATTGATGCATTAATGTGTTCATCACTTTAATATTGCAGCTGGTAAATATGGAGCTTATTTCAATTATTTATATGTATTTTATTTTACATACTGCTGGTATGTAGAAATACTGAAGTATTTACTTACTGAAAGTACATTTGCTTAAGTAAATAGAGTCAACTTAGTTACTGTCCACCAGCTGAGTTGAGAAACGCTATGAAGTTAGCTAATGCTAACTTGTTTAGCTAACATTATTTATGCCCTACCTGATGTTGTTCTGGGTGACACAGTCACATCATTCTTTTTTTTCTTCATGTCTTTGACATCAAGTTCAGTTCAAATAAAAGTCTACCTCAAGTTTTAAAAGACACATTTTCCAAGGTCAAAAGCACTCCATCAACCCTCCATCAAAAACTTAAAAACTTTCAATTCAAGTTAAAGTTGTTTTTTTTTTTTTTTTTTTTTTTTTTTTTTTGTTTTTGTTTGTTTGTTTTCGTGCCATTGTCACTTCAGTGATTGCTCTCGATGGGAACAACTGGATTCATAAAGACTCTAGACCTGCTCACATTGAAAAAAGTGCCCTGAAGTAACTTTGTCATGGTTTGGTGCTATACAAATAAAACTGAACTGAATCAAATTAAAATGGTTTCCCACCTCTCCAGCCTGAATTCATTTACCAACCAACCAACTAACAAAGTCTTTTCTAAACCCTTCTCTAACCTTGCATAGTCACTATCAATATAAAGGACAGAAACAAACCTTTATACATGAGTTATGCATGGTCTTAATCACAGACCCATGTTGCTGTAACCACTGTGATATTTTTAAAAAGAAAAAAGAAAGAAAGAAAAGAAAAAGCACAGGGATACAGGAACTAGTCTAGTCAGTCAGTATGTATATAAGTATACTCATGTCATCAACATCAGTGGTGACTCTCACTGATTGTGAGACCTGTAATGTACATAAAGTCCACCCATTTAAGCAGCAGATTCTACGTCACTAACAGGGGCAGTGCATGAACCTGAAAGACCAAGGCCAGCTTTTAATAGTTTATGTAAACCAAACCAATGCCATGGCCAAACAACAACAAGAAAGGGAAAAAATGTACATTCCTCAGTGCAGGATAAAACAAGAAACATTCAAAGCAAACTAAGACTCTGTATGTGATGTAATTCTGTCATAAAACTTTTTTACATCATTGTTTTTCAGCTCTTTGTCTGGCCTAAAACCTCCATTATGAAACAAAATGTTGCAACAGCCAGTTATTGAGGGATTATTGCTCTGCACACTGTACACCTGAATAAGTTAACTGTACTGAAAAAAGTTTGAGGCAGTCAGTTGCTCAAAAGAAAGACAATTCTATTGGCACTCAACATTTTTAAGTTAGCAGAACTTCTCAACAAATTTTAAGTTCACCGTTTATTATGAATAAATTCTATTTTATAGTGCAGTTACAACACAGGCCAGACAGTCCGGGTGGCAAGAATGAGTTCAACTACAGCTACGAATACTGTACTCGCAAACACCTGTACAATTAATTTTGCTAGACACTTAAGAAGGTGAGGACAACTTTATTGTGAAATATCAGTTTCTGCATTTAACCCATTTCATTAGGAGCAGTAGAGGGCAGCCGCTGGGCAGCGTCCAGGCACCAACTCCAGATGACAGCCAGCCCGTTGGTCAGGGCTACTGCCTGGAGAATCAACCAAGCAAACATGTTTTTTTGTTGTTTTTTTTTTTTATGGTGGGAAACCAGAGCACCCAGAAGAAACCCACACAGGCACAGCGGAGAACATGCAAACTCTGCACAGAAAGGCCGTGTACCGGTTTATCATGGGTCTTATTTGTCCTTATACAACTTCACAGATGTAGGACAAGGGCACAATAAATAGGACGAGCAGTAGGTTACAGGCTGATGCAACACGCTGAACAATGCAGAAAGTAAAACCCGAAGCATCCAACACAGCATATTAGATGTAACGCGCAGCCTTGTGAAGGCCTTACATCTCGTATTAACTGTCCTCGGCACAATATACCTAAATGATAATAAGGAACCTGTTGTGAGAATAGGGGAATAAAATACCAAGTAGCAATAAAGTACCGTTCATCTGTTCTGTGTGTACATTTATGTATGAGTTATTGTATTTTTCATGAACAGCACCTGTGTGTATTGACTAATTACATTTTGTCCTTTCATATGGTTATCCACGCTAGAAGGCAAATCAAACCTCCGCTGTTACCTGAGAGGATTTGGGGATTTGGCTGCGATATTGTGCCTTGAAGATTAGCTTTTCTTCTCCGGATGTTTAAATATGAGAGTTAAAGCTCGAGCTTATTGATCTGGGAGTTTGGGCTGGAGCATGTGTGGCTTTACTGCATTCCCTTATATTTTACTTCATCCTGTCCTCTTGTGCCCTAGTGAGGTGTTGCAGGGCCTGGATGCAATATTGCATCATATTTTAAAACGTATCGATGCAGGTTATTATCGTACATGTACGCACAAACATACAGCAGAGATAAAGGCATGAAGACGCTTTCACACATAAGATGAATAACAGTTTATTTCAGATATAGAACTTGAGCTGAGTGAATGCTCTCCTCTCCTCTTTGTTGTTCAGTCATTGCTTTCCCACCACACACATGCATGCACACACATTCATAGAGAATTTTTGTACAGAGAATGAAGGCAATGATGCAGAGTCAAGAAGTGCGATATAGATTCAGAAAAAAAAAGGAAGAAAGTCTGCGTGTGTGTTTTGACGTGCACCCGTGTGTGTGTGTGTGTGAGTGCGTGCATCAGTATGACAGCTTTGAGAGCAGCACTTCTTGGCCAGCTGATTCTCTCCCATCTGAGATCCTGAGTGAGGATTATAAAACCAATCAGCAGACGGTGATTGCTGCAGCCAGCCTGTGATTGGATCACAACCCAGCCCGCCGCCATCAGCTCCGCAAAGAGAAAGAATGAGAGAAGAGAAGAATGAGACGCAGGGAAAGAAAGAAATGAGAAAAGAGATAAATAAAGAGAGTCGTCAGCGGCACGCGGGGCGGGGGGAAGAGAAACAGTGAAGACGAGGCGGAGAGAGAGAGAACACAAGAGCGTGATCGTGTTTCCCATCAGCCTTTGCTCTCCGAGTTATATTTTTGCTACCACCGGCGCACACAACAGATTTTCCCTGTGTGTTGCCCGTGTTGGTTACCCATCATGTGGACCACTTTCAATCTCCTCGCTCCCCTCTTCAGCTAAAAAAATGATCCTCACTGCCCAAATAGTGCTCGGTTCTGCTCTACATCCTAAATTATCGCAGCACGCTGTATGTCCTTGTTATCCTGGCATGTCAAATGAAAAGACTCACTTAAAGGAAAATAAAGCGGCACATAAAAGGCCCAAGTCTGACAGCTGTTTCAAGTCACATTAGGGTTTAAGTGATGAAGTAACGTCTTTTTGTATTCATGTATTTTTCTTCGTTTGAGGCCGATTCTAATGCAGAGATATGTGAGTTTAGTGGTTGGGGGCTACTGCCTCACAGCAACAACACGATAAAAAAAGCATTTTATTTCAGATTTTAGTAGAATCAAATCATCTTTTCTCACTAATTTAACTAAAATATACAAGATGCATCTGGTATTTATTTTCAGAACATTTCTTCTCACTTGAAGTCGTTTGACTTGAAATGATGAGCTGGATGAATGTGCTGTTCAGAGTTCAATCAACTCATTAAATTAAGTTCCTAAAGAAAAATGATCAGCTTATCAGAAGACTTCCCAGCAAGCACTGTTCGAGAGTTAAAAAGGCATTTGTTTTGAATCGTTAGAAAATTGCCGCAGCGTGTCTTCGCAAATTCGGTCGACTCAAATGAACTTTCTAAAGAAACATGATCAGCATATTAGCAGACTTCCCAGCATGCTTTGTATCCTTCTTTTTTATGGTTTGAAGACAACATGATGAGAACTTGCTGTGTGACTCTAATACATTTTAAGATAAGTCGTGGTTGCTTGTTTCAGTGCGACTGAAGATTTCACGAGTACAACTGAATTAATATCAAGTTTATTTGACTAGAAATGTTTTTTAGTTGTTCACTTCTACTTTTTGAGATTTTGCAACACTGTTTTCCTGTGAAACTTCAGCAGTGTTTTGTGAACTAAAAAACTAAACCCGACCCTCAACAGGCATGAGGGTGACTAGCTAGTGACTGAATTTTTGTTTTGAGGTGAATTACCCCTTTAAGCTTTAATGTACAGTATGTCCCCGTCCTTTCTGTGGGACGCTTGCATGTTCTTTTTGTGTTCAAAAACAATGCAGATCAGATGAACTCATCACTGCAAATTACTCCCAGGTGGGAATGTGACCACGTTGGTCTGTCTTTGTTTGTCTGTCTCTCAGTCATGTAATAGATTGGAGACCTGTCCAGGTTTTTTTTCCCCTCTGCCTTTCATCTAATGCATGCTGGGATACGCTCCAGCACAGTGGTAGCAAATTAGTACCGCTATACTGTAGTCATGACCTCCCACAGTCCTCTAGGATCAAACGCTATCATGAAAACTACATGAATGAAAAAAGATCTCTTTCATGTGCCTGAACAGTACTGCACTCTTCATCCATGAAACACCTTTATAGAAGGGAGCAGTAACAACATAATTAAATTAATTGTATGGACCTTTGTAGTGATGCAGGAGTAAATGCAAAGAAAAGACAAAGTTATTTCGAGCCTTGATCAGACTGGCAGCTCAAATTTTTTTCTTTTTCTTTTGGTATATCCAGATTGTGAAAAAAAAAAACACGTGCGAAATGCGATTTTTGCAAAAACTGGATCCAAGCCACATCTAGAGGTGGTTTGAGGAGCGATTCCAATCAGATTCCTACAGATGCTTCTCAGTCTGAATGTTCTGACAGTTCAAATCTGATTTCTGACGTCTTTTGCATCACTCGCAATGTGACAACAACAGTGACAACATCAAATGCAGAGTGACGTGAGCTGCGTCACCAGCGTACGTAGTTACCGATGCCCACATCGTTACCACAGAGAGCCATGCAGATAGGTTGGTGATGTCTGGACACACAAATCCTTTCTGATCACAACAGTACAGACAGTCTGACAGATCTGACTAAAGAAACAATTTGCCTGCAGTCTGAACAAAGCAACATTTCTGTTCGTACTTTCATTTAACATACATGACCTTGCTGGTTTATGATCACATTATAACCTCTGCAGTGACAAACCACAGGAAGGCTTTTACTCGAAAGCAGCAACAGAGATGCTGATTTCCTGGCTCTGTTTTTTGTTCAGTTTTAAGCCCTCCATCTTTGACCACCTTTTACTTTTTGTTTCTTCAAATGTCAGGCCTCCAACACTTCAGCGAAGATAACTCCAAAGTTGTCCTGTGCTGTTGTGCTAAAAAGCCACTTGTCCTGTGCCAACATCAAGGTCTTTGCTTAAAGTTGTTTCTGGCACAGCGTGACACAACATGGCAGATATTTAACAACAGTGAATATTCTGCCCTTGTGGGATGATGCTCTGGACAGCTTGGAAGCAGTTTTTTATGAATTTATATGTACTGTAGATGGCAAGCAGGACTATGACTCTGTAAAATGGTTGTGGAGACATATTCATTGATGTCTTTGTGTGCTGCAGATGAGCAGCATGATTTGACCAATATGGGAGTCTGGCTTGCTGTATGCTGATTATGGACTTCATGATACCAGAAATTTAGTAATCGACACCAGTGAAGTCCCATGAGTTTCTCTCTCCAAGTAAATACCACAGTAAAAAAGAAAAACAAAACAATGTGCAGATGATGACAGATGACACAGACTGAATGATAGGAGTCAGGATGGTGGCCTACTACTATGAGCTATGGTTACATTACTGTAGCCCAAACATGGCGGCCTTCAGGCGTCATGGAACATAGTTGACTGCACAGCAATAACAGCTGTCTCAAACAAAAATAACGGTAATGTGTATTGTGGGGTAAAGATAACACTTTGAATACATTTTTAATGTAACGTTAACATGAATTGAAGCTCACAAACTATCTGGATGTTTGATTTTGAGGTGCTTTGTTAAGTCTGAAGTGTTTTCTTCCTCTTGTTTGAAAAGTTTGCTCAGTGTTTTTTGCGAATATTAATCCCAGACAATCTGTCTCGAACACAAGGTACTGACATACACGGCTCTTACTGTTTTTCTGCAAATGTTTTCGACTAACATTTAACAGCAGACTAGAACACTAAAGGTGTATATGCTGCCCCTGTCGCCTCCAGAAGAATTGCAGTACCTTTGATATGGAAGCATCAGTTTCTGTGACATCTCTATTTCAATCAGGAGAGACTTTATTCTGAGTTTACGAAATATCTTTATTTGACACATACTTCTGTACAATCTGGATGAGAAATGTGGAAAGTCTTTATTTTTAGACCCCATCATGATGTCATCGTGTATAAGAGGGTAGTGAAGCTGTGATTAAAGTCAGAATTACCCAGATGGAGTCTAGACGGTGGTGGTGGTGGTGGTGGTGGTGGTGGTGAAGGGATGGCTGAAGATTGGGATGTGATGAGGACTGGACTTGATGAGCTTGACTGATGAGCTCAAACTGGACTCTGGATATGAAGAACTGGAAGAAAATGTGGTGGAGGAGGGTCACAACGATTCTGCACTGAAATGACAGCTGACGACAGCAGGGAGGAGAACACATTTTAAAGTTTGTTGGCAACGGCGTGATTGGCTGATGGAGACAGCAGCTACATCTGGTTGGGTAACTGACCAGTCAACACCCATAATCAGCTGATTGAGAATAAGCAGTAAAGACAGTAAGAGAGAAAGCTGTGAATGAATGAGGCGTAAAGATAATCTTCCTGATTGCACTTAAATGCTGAGCCTCATTTCTGATAATCAATATATCACATTTAAAGCTGTAAATATCCTCTTTTATCCAACAATCAATGCATTTATATGAAAACTTTCTTTTTTTAAAAAAAGAGAAAATATTCAGTTGTCTCTGCTCAGAATTTTAAATGTAGGTCGCCAAATTTTCATAAGTATGTAATCAAACAAACTACATCATACAAAAGGAAATTGGCTCAATATATTATTCCTACAATTTGATAATGTATGCACTGTACATAATAGGATGAGTGTGTGTTTGTGTAGACATCTGCGATATAATGTTAGCAGGTGTTCGCTCACTGTGTTTGTTGGCAGGTTTGTTTCGCTGGCCTCCCATGGGGCCTGATGTAACCTGGGGCATCTGTTGCCCCCTGCCCATTTCTTGCCCTTCAGCCCCCTCTTTTTATCTGTGCCCATGACCTGCTGCTACCACACACACACACACACACACACACACACACACACACACACACACACACACACACACACACACATACATACATAAACTCAGACTAGTTCAGTTTGGACCTGTGGAGAAAAACAACAGATGTGGAGTCAAACCATGAGAATACAAGAGGTGTTTTAGGTGCAACATAAATACTAAATGTCTGAACTTTTGCATGTCTGCATCTTGCATTTAGGTAGAAAGAGTAGGGGGTGATGCAAACGTAATATAGTTTGCGGCTCATGTTATAGATAAACTTTTGTGGAGGACAGTTAGATAGAGAGAGAGAGAAGTGATAGGGCTAGAAGAAGTGAGAGTGAGGTGAAAAGGGGCATATTAGCACAGCTGGGCCCAGTAGGGACATCTGTACCAATGTTGGCCTTGTATCTGTTTATTTGTATTCAGGTTACAGAATACAAATACTCGCCTGTTTAATATGGGGAACATCAGATAGGGGTAGGCGAGGGACAAAGTCATACAGTTAACACAAACTTTAGGGACGCACGTAATAGATTTGTGTGAAATACTTTAGAGATCCATATGAACTCCTAAGTAGTTGTTATACTTTAATGCAATGTACAATAAGGTTTATCTTTTACCTGTCTCGGGAATAATTTCAAAAAAGTGTTTTGTTCAGAGATAAAGATACACTTGTTTGAAGAGTTTGTCATACAGGATAAATGCTATTTATCAGGTTTAATCACCCACTTTTCCTGAAAAGGCTCTTTGTGTGTTGGAGGTACAGTACATTAACATGCTCACAATGATAATGCAAACGTGCTTTAGCAGATATAATAGAGTCAAAGCATCATACTCTGAAAACGCCCACCAGAAGGGAAAACAATCAGTGCCACAAAATAAGGACTTAAACGTTAACAAAATGCCTGTAGCTAGCTAAAAACATTATATTTCAGCAGTATTGTCAGTTTATCTCAGTGTCCCTTCTCCTTACCCTGTTTTTCTTCCTGAAATTACCAGTAGTGCTGAAATGAATGGCCGGGAGTAAAATACTTTAATATTAACAACTTGATTTGATCGAATCCCCAGGTAAGATCATCATTTAACCTGACAAAGATCCAAACCTGGCCTTTCATAGCTTAGTTATTAAAAAAATGCTTGCTGTGCATGTTTGCATACTGAGTGTCAGGATCTCACACATTAATCTTGAAATGCACATAAGTATCACACACACGGTACCTGCAAGGGGCTGAAATAGATACACTGGGCTTTCAAGTGACTTCAATGTAAAAACCATCTATGGCTGTATAACATGGACTGGGCATTTGATGTAGTACAAAGACAGTGCAGCCCACATATGGAGGAGGTGGGGTGGATGGATGACATTCACCCGGGAGACCAGTGTTTGTGTCCCATGTGAAAACCAAAATTTCATCAAAAGCTTCACGTTATGTGACTCGCATCATGTGACTTTGATCTTGCAAGTCGCTTCAGTGGCTTCATGTGACACACATAACGTAACATAATTATTCTAACCCCAAACATGGTTGTATCCTTAACATACCCAAGTAGTTTTTGTGCCTGTGTGTAATCAAACTTGATGCATTTGCAGAAAATAAACTCAGTGCTGTTCAGTACAGATATCAGTTCAGAAATAATGGTATTGTTGCACCTGTATTTAAAATGTCACACAGCTCCTGGCACTATAACCATGAATTTTTATCTTGCCACATCTGCTTGATAAGCCACTTAGCATCTGGACATTAGCTGGATGCTGGATTTCGGAAAGACCTTCATTCCTTTTTACTTTAAATCAGGGGTCTTCAGTGTTTTTCAGGCCATGAACCCCTTAGCCCTCTTAGCTGACAGAGAGATGGAGCAGGGACTCCCTACTACATATATTGCACTGAAGATTTTCAGTTATGGCTTACAAGAGTGTCTGTATATTTGGGATAATAAAACAACTGGCAGGTGATTTTTGTGAAATAAATCCTGACAGGATGATGCAGGATGTGTCTGAACCATGCTGAAGAGGTTTATTTCACAACAGTGACCTGCTCAAAATATTTGGCACACATTCATGACACAAAATAAAAATTTTAAAGTTATTTTATGGCTTTATTTTGCAATAGTGACCTCCTCAATGTACATTATCTTACTTGTTACTTGATTATGTACAATAAAAATCAATAATTTAACATAGAATATTAATTTTAAAATGATTTTAGTGATTTAACAATGATTTTATTGTTTCTCCAGAGTCTCTGATCAGAACTGTGTCCATGTAGCTAACTATTTCACCATTATGGATAGGTGCTGTACAGTGATTTAGTAGGTTACCCAGATCACATGATCGCACAAGGATTCATGGATCGCCTTTTGTCAGTGTTGTGTAGATGAAATGTTTTTGCTTTTTCTTTTTTAAAAAAAAAATAGGTTGATTTATCTTTGCTATGTTGGATTCATGTTAATGTGCACTTTCAGTCATATGTTTAAAAAAGAAAAATTAATTAAACAATAATTTGGGGTCTCCCCTGCACTATAACTCTGAGGACACCAGAGGGTCTCAGACCCCCTCTTGCAGACCTGTGCTTTAAAGGACCACTGGACCACTTATGAATATTCTGCTCCATATCTGCCATATTCTGCCAACAAATCCCCGTAAATCTTACACACTGGAACTGTAGGTTTTGAAGGCCATCACTGAGCTGCCCACATGTATAGTGTTGTGTGTGGCCATATATATATCTTCAGCCAGCTCCTCTGAGTCCTCCAGACATACAGTAAGTCACCTATTCACCAGTCAGCGTTAAGAATAGCTATTCCCCAGGATCGCTATTCAGCAGTGTTCAGAGCAGGTGGGGAGTTTGAAGGAAAAGAGATTAGCTATTTCTACTCCACAAAATGATTTATGCCCAGACTTTTATCAGGAAGCTTCTCCCCCCCTGCAAAGATCATTTCCCCTGACTTCACCTCACAACGGGAACTATTTTAAGCATTGGCTCATTAATACAGACTGATTGGATTCATTGTTCTGCAATCCTGATGGATGTTCTCTGAAGTTTTCTCTCTCTCAACTCCCACCTCAATCCCCTCTTCAATCTTCTGGTTGAATTTCCTCCCAAGAATGCAGCCCCATTGTCTTCTGAACGTTAGATAAATCAGTTGCCAATGCCTTTTGTGGCTTCGGTTCATTTAAATGAAATTGCATTAGCCTCACTCCATCAAACAATTCATAATGACAGCAGCTCTACCTTAAATCTCTGTAGACCTTTATACATTTTAACAACCGCTGAAGACACACTCAGCTTAAGGTCTCACAGTTTATACTCCATTTTTACAGTGTGTTCAAATATATTCAGAGTGAGACATCAAATACACTGACAAGCATCCTTTTTATAAAGCTTTCTCTGCTTCTTTTTATCAAACACATCTTGTGCATGACTACAGGTCAGACAATTTTTATTAGTCTTGGTGCGGATCATGCGATCGCTTGTGCATAGGTGTGTGTGCATGCGTGTGTGTGTGTGATAAACAGACCTACAGCTTGCCTGCAGCTAATCACGCATCCATGACTATAAGTGGAAGTGGAACCTTGAGGGAAATCCTTCAAATTTGGTGAGTGTCCACTGGGATCCAAGGATGAAATGATTAGATTTTGATGGACAGCGATCAACAGTCAAGGTCAAGGTGATTTCAGTAACACGTTTCTGGACATAATGTCACAGTGAAGTTGAAAAAAATAGTCTGTGTGGAGACTGGAAATTATTTGCTGGAGCCACACATGTACTGTATCGTAATAACTTGCATTTTTCCACCAAAAAAAAATAGACTTAAGACCTATTCTTAAAAAAAAACATAGTGGTAAGTTTCATATGAATTCCTTCAAAGTCTTTGCTACATAAATTATATGAGTCTGGACTAACATGGATATTAATTGCAACCTGACAGGTTGCCAGAGGCATATAATTGCAAAGGAGTGATTCTATTGTTTGACTGTTCTGTTTAGACTGTTGACAGCTGACTTCACTCTTTTAAATGACCACAAGTGATCAACTACTATTTCAGTTTAAAGTCCTGTTTTCAGCTAATAATAATGTTAATCTCTGCTGGTTGCATCTGGCAGTTGTGGTGGCATTGCAGTATGTGCTTCACCATCTGTTGCCTGGCAGGGATCTGCACTCTGCTGAGTGCACTCTTATAGTTTAAACTGTGAATCTGTAAGAGGAACATGAGCCTTTTAGTGCACCGTCCTCACTTTGCAAATGTGCCCCCTTGAGCCATAATTTCTTAATATTGATTAGTCCGACCATTTTCCATCTCTTAAGTATTAGTTTGTCCCACTTTTACAGGCTGGTACATTGAAGCGCCAGCCAGTAAAAAATAAACTGTTGAGTACCAGAGTGAAGTGCCACACTAACAAAAGAAACAGATGAACAGGAGGTGAAAACATCTCTGTAAAAATGGCATTTTCTTTGTTCCATAGAAAACATGAAACAGTGACCTTTTGCACATTTGTAGAACTTGCAGGTGATTGGCCCAAACGGGGACTGCATTAGTCTTCAACACATTTACTGTCACCTTGTGCATTATGAGTGCTTTTAAAGTGCATGCTGTCTTCTATATTCAACCAACCCTTCCTGACCCATTCACACAGCTCTGTATCAACTGTGCGGGCTATTTTAACTCCAGGATGGTTGACTTTGACAGCGGGGTTGTGTATGGATGGCACTGCTTGAAATGAGCTCTATAGGAAAGAGCGTATTGCCACTCTGCCTGCTGTGTGTTCTGCTGCAGTAAGTCTGCTCTGGGTGCTATAGGAGGGTCGACTGCTATTTATACTGTACCTCCACTGCAGTGGCACTCCTCTCCCTCTGCACTCCTATTCAGACAGGAGAGGAGACGAGAGGGGATATTGAAGCCACAGAAGTTTTTATTCTGCTCTGATATAAAGTGCTAACTCTGTGTATATGTAACAAGTCAAAGTATTTTCTTTTTCACTACAATTTTGGTTTTGGTGTGAGTGTAGGAACCCACTGAAACATCATTTGAATTAAGCGAAGAATTTGTCCACTGAAACCTATCATCAAAATCATCATAACATCACTGTCAAGGCCATCGCCATTATCATCATTGTGAAAGCTGAATTAAATATTTTAGTAGAATTAATTCAAGTCAAAGGCAAGACTCATGGTATGGTTTAAGGCTGTGAAACTCGAGTTCAAAAGAATTCAAACAAACATTTTTTTGCTATGTTATTGTAAGACAGTTGTATGTGTCTTACTTTGCCCCCAATTTTCAGCTGTGTTGTGTTGAATCCAAAAGACTTCCACATTAGTGATGCACAAAGTCACAACAGCGGGTGCTGCAGTTAATCTGCAGATCAGGTGGGCCAGGTCATAAAAATTTACATTCTGATAAATAGTGAAAGGGTGACAGATGGGAAGGAGGGTGTGTCTCCCCAGAGAGAAAGAGAGAAAGAGGGAGAGAGAGTGACGCAGTGCGTGCATTTACACACGAGGTACAGCAGCACAACTTCATTGATTATTTCACTGTTTTCTCTGGAAAGTCCTGTCAAGTTTATACTACTTTTTTTTTTTTAGTTTTGCTGTTTAAATGTCTTATAATATTTGCTGCGGTGATATTACTGTGCACATGGATCAATTGTGAAAGAAAACACTCGTACATCAGTACAACACACAATAAAGAAATCAGCTGGAAAGCATGTGCTGCTTAACATCATTTCAAGTCAAATTTTATTTGTATAGTCCACCATCACAAATCACAATTTGCCATTTAAAAGGTGATATAGCCTACAGGGACTGGTATGGCTGTGGGCAGGCACAGCTCCGTCCTGTCAGGATTATAACTACAATTTTAGGTTTTTTGCTTAAATTTGAACAAAACTGACTGCAGTGATGTTAGAGTGTGTATGGAGATGTTTAAAATTAGTGTAAGCAGCTTCTCTAATCATGAAAGTAAATCATTAAAGAAAACACTCATACATCAATACAACACACAAAAACAAAATCACCGGGAAAGCTTGTGCTGTGCAACATGATTTTAAAGGTGATATAGCCTACAGAGACGCTAGAGGTGCAGGTGCAGGTCTTTAAATTGGAGAAAAATATACATTCAGGTGGATGACGTGTGGATAACTTATGGACCCAGATGTGGATTAACTCCAAGCCCATCCACACATCATTATTCCACATATTATTACAGAGATGGTTTTATGTCATGATTATCTAATCACTGCAGCTAGTTTTTAGTGTGTTGTGTAAGTGAAGAATAACAATGGTGTAGTTTACTGATGGACATGCCGGGGACAGTGTTGTTCATGAACATGCTAAAAGAATTATGCTCATGTTAATGGTGAACATGACTGTAATCAGCAACCCTTACATTGTCAATTGGTAAAGAAAAGTGTGATGCAGACTCGCAGCAGAGAGAGAGAGTGCGAATATGAACGGAAGTGTTGACGTGATTTAAAAACATCCTGACATCCTGAAGTTTATGAACTGCACTGCAGACTGGAATCTCTGATAATAGTGAGTAACAGACAGACAGATCCATGATATGCTCGTCCACTCTGTCTCATGTTCTCATGCTTTATGGTGCGTTCAATTTGAACTTGGAGGTTGGAATTTGTAAAGTTCCAAGGTAAAACTTTCAAAAGGATGTTGGAGTTCAAGTTTGCTGCCTGCTTTATTGTATAAACATTTTCAAGCAGTTGTTAAAAACTTCTTATCTTGGTCATTTAAATTAATACAAAAACGACCAGGACTATCATGTATCATAACGTCATCATATTGACTCCAGTGTACCAGTTAGGAGGAGGTTCTATTTAAAATTCATTTTAAAAGACAGAAGAAATGAATGTGAATTAGTTCACGTTTAAGACTGTGAATTTAGTTCAAAGTTCAAAATTATTAACTATGAACATGAAGTAGTTCATTTTAATCTAAATCTGAGAATTTTGAATTGATACAGATCATTACAGATTTTTAAAACATTGTTATTGTTTTGCCCCATTGCACAATAAATGCGAAATCAAACAAGCTCAAAGATCAAAGACTGAATTTTGCAAGAATATTAAGTTGCTATAGGTTCACTTGTGTATATGTTAGAAAAATATGCAAGAGTGAATGCATTGCTTTTATCAGACTACACTAAACTGGTAAGAATGACACCTCTTCTTGTTGGATTTTTATCCTTAACGCATGTGAGAACATTATGCACATCGACATCTGTGTCTGCCCATATCTGTGTCACTTTCCAATACTGAATGCTTGGTTTCAGCCATAATGAAGCTTTTAAGTAGCAGCATGAGAAGTGGACAGGGTGTTAAGGACAGGGACCGGCAGGGAAATCAGCTGTCAGCGGCCAGATACTTCCGTTCTTCTCATTAATTACTTTTGGGGAAAGAGAGGTGGAGGCCAAATGAGTATTGATTGTGGTGGGCCAGTATAGGGCCGGTTTCACTGGCCTTTCCCACACGTCATTGCTTCTCCACATCCCCATTAAGCGGGAACAAGAGGGATCAGTGGCAAGCTGGGACCCTATTAAAGACGAGACCTCAAGAGTGTCAGACAGGCTCGCTAGCACATAAACCCTCTCTGCGAGACAGTAGACAACACTTCTTTTCGCTTTGTATCTGTCTGTATAATAAGAAGACAAAGGTTTAAATGTTACAGACTGTTTGCACGTCAAAGACCACCTAAAGTCAGACTTTGTCTCTCTAGGTTTCTTTGAAATACCTCTTTTCTTCTTCTTTTGGTACTTTCCTATTTTCTCTGTCTCCACTCTCCGACTACAACTCAAAGCCGCAGAAACAGGGTGGAAATAACTCGCAAAGAGGTCTCTTTCCTTTTCTCTTTTCCACTCCACCTCTCCAATCCTTGCTTTTGTTGCGTGACTGATGATTTTAATTACCTGTTAACTCCCTGTACTCAGCAGATACACATGATAAATGGTGCGGGTGACTGTTGTAGCCACCATCTGGATGGGGCAAAGGAGTCTAAGTAGCTTTCCTCCACTGTCATACGAAAGACAGCAGCCACAGCAGGGGGGATTGCAGGTGTACCGAGGGAGAACAAGAAACTGTCCCAGTTTAGATCCGGTTGACAGCTATTTAGTGTCATAGGGGTCACATCCATTTTTCCTGTCTGAGACTGCAGGCAGCAACAATATGCCTCTTGAAAAAAGGAGCCCATATCACCACAGTGGAAAGAGAGATTGCTGTAGATGATTGGCCAGCAAATTGCAGCACTTTATATGGAGATTGTAGCGAAGGAGACAGAAGAAGGAATGTGAAGCTACTGTAGGTACACAGAGAAATGGATTCAGAAGCACGCATTATGTATCCACGCACAGATCCTACATACTGAGCGGTATCATCCATGAAGACGAGAGCCAAACCTCACAAAAGTTCTCAAAGCAAACTTGATACAAAAGTGGAAGCTTTGCAGAAATCTCTTGGTGAAATGGATAGAGACTCTTGACAGGACATGGGCACTCAGCAATCTGAAACCTACTGTTATCAAAGTGTGCACCTGAAGTGACACCATGTTGCAACCTATGTTATATTTCCTTTCCTACAATTTATTTTAGTGTCCATATTCTTACTGGGTCATGCAACATTACACCTCTCAGTCAGTATGATTTGTAAGTATTGCTGCTGTTGAGGTTTTATGAATGAATGCTGTTCTGGACAGGATTTGAGAGTCTTATGTTTGCAGAATTTGGTGCTTAATTGGGACACACAAGTGCAGCAATTATCCGTCAGCAGTCCGGCGTGTCAGAACGAGATAAATATTTCAATTCAGAAGGAACACAATGGTTTTACCAGTCCTCATCTTGAACAAGTTCAGTCTAGTTCTGGTTTTAATTTTTTTTTTTGTGGGCAACCACAAAAGTTGCTAAATAAGTGGCTGCAGGACAGAGGGAAGTAGAGAACCAGTAATATTTAGCCTTTGTCAGTGTAGAGGGTGTCATGTTGTTCAACCATTTCTCTGTCCAGTACTTTTCTGCAACTTCTCAGTTGGTTGCCTGGCAACCTCACAGCACTAGCAAGACTGTGGGGAGCAAAGCCACAAATTGTCATTTCATCCTCAGTTACTGTCTGGATTAAACAAACAAGATGCCACATGTTAATTAGTGAGTTTTAGACGCTTTCCACACAAAATTTTAGTTGCTATAATGTAGACACAGGCTTATTGCGACTCTTCGGTGTGTTTTTCAGCACAAAAAAATCTGTGTTGTCATTTCTGGCCAGTTTTTATTTGCGATAGCTAAGCTATGTCAATACTAAGCTAATTATTATTGTTTGTTGTAACAGTTAACTTGATAACTGGATTTTTTTGCTCTCAGCCTCTCTGAGCCACTAAAAGTTAGCTCAGCTACAACACAGGTAACCAGAAACTTTTACAACGGGCCATGAATGTGTTTTATAGTGATTGTCAAAGCTCCACCCAACTCCATCGTAGACACAGAGAGTCTGATAGCAGCTGCTCATGGCTGGTTGGCTTTCACTGCCGGCTACTGTATTGTTGTTTCTGGAACACTGAGTGGGTGAGGTTACACTTTAATAATGAACCAACCCTCTAAGCATTCATTTTGTTCAAGTAAGAGGAAGAATTAAAGATGAAAGTAAAGGGTCAATCATTACAGGTGTCTGATCACTCATATATCATAGATCACTCTTGTAAAATGTCTGGTGTTATTGATAACGTAGATTACCGATTAGAGTTTGTTAAATGGTGGGAAATTTCCTCACCATGGCATCCAGAGTGCTAATGAGGCAACAATTTCAGTTATACTGTGCCTGATTGAGTCGAGCAGATCAGTCACTTATTTAAATTGGATATCAACTCTCTATAATTAGAACCAACAGTTTATTTGACTGTTGCTGGGTCTCTGTGGGTTGGTCGGGGTATTTATACTTGGAGTTCATGGCAGAGAGCAGATGACCCGCAGTGTAATGGGAATGACCTCCAGCATTAATGAAGGGTAATGATGATAGTCCCCAAAGCAGACCCCATGTCACTTCAGCTTTGTCTCGCTGTTTGTAAAAGCAGCACACACAAAACCACGATTACACACACCCAGAGACGTTCGCACGCAGACATTACGGATTCTGCAAATGTGACATTGCTCCGACTGATTACTTGAGGTCCCAGTGGTAACGTTTGAGACAACTTCAATTCATTCCTTCCCTCGGTTCCCTGAAGCAGCCATGAAGTGCCTCTGAAGAGCGCCCCGTACTTGTCGATGGCGGGCGGTGTTCCGAATTGAGTCGTGTGGTTTTGAATTGGGCTAATTTGAATCAAATCAAATTCAGGTGAATTGGATATTTGCATGTTATTTGTACAGCATGTGTGCCTGAATGTGTGTGCGTGTGTTTGTTCCCATAAATCTTTTTATTCTATTCACCCATGAAGATGCCTGCTGAAAGACCAATTTGGGTCGGCTGCAAGACAAACACAGGCAGACACCCGGAAAAGACACAGGACGTATCAATATGACAGCTGTAAACAAGAGCACCTATATTGTGTTTGTGTGTTCTGTCCCTCACTGTGTCTCTTTATGGGCAGTGAATCAGTGGTGTTAGGACATCGTTTAAGCTCTCGCACAGCATCAATACTGGCTCTATTGATTTTTTCAAACAGTTAATGGAAGCCTTTAGGGCAGGAAAGCTAATTAAAATCATATGCAGGTCAAGCTCATTTAAAGACTCCCCATTAGTTTATGTTGAGCTTAACCACGCTTGACTGGAAAATCCATCCATCGGGCATCGTAATTGACTGGTGTTTCTAATGGCTTTCCAATGCTCCCGCATCTCAGAGAAAGAGAGTCAGTTCCTCTGGCAGATTTCACGCAGCAGCTCGAAATAACCCAAATACAGAATCATTAAAGACGGTTGCCGCGTGTCCTGTGTCCTCAAAGTATTCTGCCAGTGCCTGGAGACAGTGATGAGTTTCATAAGCCACTATTTGGAAATAAATAATGTGCACCGGCTGTGCTCACAGAAGCCGACTCAAGAAATAGTGTCTTTCAACTGTGTCTTAAAGTGGGTATAAGTGGAATTATTGTAATGTACATTATGAATTTAGATGTTATTTGATGAGACCAAATTATATTTATGCTTCAATGGAGAAGTTATAGTAGAAAGTATAATATCTGCTATCTGCTTCAATATTAAATCAAAAACTGATCAATGAGCTTTTAGTTTCAATAAATGACCTTTAAATTTCAAGCGAATCAAAAGGCAAAGTCGTCAATTCTCCCAGTATTTGTTTTTCTCTCCATCTCCACATACCCGCCCACCTGAAAGTCATGTTAAATCACGGATTTGGAATCGTGACACCCTTATTATCCACTCATGTAGATGAGTTGCCACTGTAGCTTCAGATCTAAAAATGTATTTTTACACTCAATTCAGGTTTAGGGCCTCTTGTCCTCAAACTGTAAGTGTATAAATATCTATTAGTCATCCACAGCCATTAGTTAGATTAAAATATAAAATATGGTAAGTTACAAAGACGTGCTTAGCTATCCATCCTCAATAATTGTCATAAATCAAAACATCAAATTAAAATGCATTTCAATGACCAGTTTGACCATGTCAATCATAGAGACAAGTGCATTTTGCCTCTGTTAGCTATACTGTAAAAATAAAAAGTTGGAAAAAAGTTTTAAGCCAATTAAAAAAAAAAGAAAAGTTTTACCAATGAACTTTTTTTGAGATAACTTACTTTCCTTCTTTAGATAAACTTGAATCTTTGACTTTTAGAAAACCAAAAAATTTTTCAATTGCATCCATTTAATTTTGAAGCACCAAAATAATGACAAAACAAAACAAGGTCACATGTCACAGTTAATAATTTTTGAAATACAGTTTTTTGGGGTTTTTAAACCTCCAAGATTCAAGTTTACCTAAAGAGGAAAAAGGAAATTATCTCAACAAAGGATTATAGGTCAGCAAAACTTGGTTTAGTTTAGTTCAAAATCAAAACTTAAGAGTTTGAGTTTGAGTTACAATGCAGCTAACGGTCCCTCGGATGCAATGACATAAAAAGGACCAGTTGTTGAAACGAAAAAATGATGCGTGACACATCCCTGTGCCAATAAAAGCTACAGAGTTTGTGGTGAGGAAATGACAATGGCCTTAAAGGTAGAATAGGTAGGATTTGTCAGCTGCTGTTTGTGAACTCACCGAAAAGATAGTTGATTGTTGAGTCTCTTTCCCAGGACATCAAATACCGACATGTTGGGTTGCTGAAGCATCCCGAGCACAGCTAAATAGTGAGAAAATATGTACACGGTCTCTGCAGATGTAGGCACCACCACACACTTCTGGCTGGTCGTGGGTGATGATTGAGAGGAATTCTTTTTATATTCGTCTATGCATTGTGTTCCTGTGTAGTTTGCCTTTAAGTTAAAAAAGGCTGAAAACTCCCCGGGCTTTTACATTACATCTAGACAACACTGACTAACTCGTCTACTTTCAAGAGACCAATATTAATACGATATCTTAAGGAGGAATTTTTTAATATATTTAGCATAATTAATCATAAAATGACCATGATATGTCATCAGAGATCAAGGAACCATGTTAAGTTGAAATACCTGCTTCTCTGACATCAGTGCCGCAGCCACGGTGTCCTCCTTTGAAATTTCTACTCTGGTTCATAACTTGCGTTACTGTTTGTCCATTTCGTGTTAGTTAGAGTTCAAATTAATGCCGAATGTCCGCAGAATGAGTAAGTGTCTGTTTATGAGTCGTTAGAAATCATTAATAATCGTGTAGAAGGTGCAGATGTTTGTGACGGTTAAATTAAGCAATATGTTAATGGAGTCTGGCAGGCAGTGAGACAGGCAGCCTCAGAGCAGTGTAAGGATAATGGGCTTAGCTTTACATGGACAGACAGCTGTTTAACTTACAGTGTAGGACTCGTCGTCACTTGTTATTGTCAACTGACGATGTTGTGTGCGTGTTGCGGAGCTCCTGCAGCCTGCAGAGCTTCCCTGAGTCTGGGGAGGAGTGGGGGAAAAACAACTCGCTTCAACTATAGACAGTATATTAAAAAGAATTTCAACCTATTTAATATGACGTCTGTGGCTCCAACTTATTTGCTATATTTTGCACATGCACTTTCTACATATTACTCCTTTAATGTAAACTGTATTCAATGATAATTCCAGTCTGCAAGCCCATTAAATGACCCAGAATGCATCTAGATTGCATACAATTACATCCACAATGTGAGCTCAGAAACTTGAGCCAGATGTGAATTTAAGGAGAATTCAACTTGATCACATGACCTGCTGCAAATTAATCTCTTCTTTTCAGAACCTTTTGTAAAGACCATAGACTCTGGTTGAAAAAAAAAGTACTTTTCTTGTTTCTTTTTTTAGGTTTGTGAAAAATGGCTCAATTGGAGCAACTGTGGCCTTTGTATGATTACTGTCGGAAGTGTTGTGTCAGAATGAGTTCCGTCTTGACGTTCAAGCAACACTGCCACGTTTCTTCTGGCTATTAGGCTACTTTCTGCCAGCCAGACTATGGTCCTGCTTCTCCAACAACCCTTCTTTTTTTTTTACACATGTCGGCTCTCGACTGTCTGTGTGTGCTCACGTCTCATGTGCATGTGCTTCCTGCACGCTGTGCTGCCTTGTTTGTTTGCGCAGCTCGTGTGAGTGTGCATTTTGCAGTGCCTTGCGGTGGGAGGCTGATTTGAATCTGTGAGTCAGAGGGAGATTGTATTTAGGCTGTGTTTATTGTTCCCTATCAGGGGCCAATATGCTAACAGCATATGCCAACCATCTTGCTGTGTCTTAGTTTGATGCCTCCGCTGCGTGACTCTTGCCGCAAACCGCACCGCCCTGCCACCACTGTCGTACCCAGCTGGCATAAACGGCGCAGGAAACCCTGCGACGTCGCAGCTTCAACAGAGAGGTTCATTAGACAGAGTTAGATCAGATAAAATCCCCCTGAGATGAATTTTGTCTGCCACTGAGGACAGACAGAGAAGAGGATATGAGCACGCTCTGAGTGAAACGCTCATAAGAAAGGTTATATGTAATAATAACACCTAATAAGATGTCAGCGACACTGGCTTATTGTGTTGCTGGAAAAAAAAGAGGGTTTATTTTCTACTCCAGCTGCTCCATACTCTCTATTTAAGATATAAACATGCGTGCACACATGCACTAACATACCCCAACGTATACACATACTGTATGCATACACGCACCATGCCCTTTGAGTTTGCTGATTATGCTAATATTATTAGCCGTTGTCACTCACGCATGATATTATGTTGTTCTATTTTCGCTAACATTTCAGACAACCTAACAAATTTTAAATGGCTATTAAGTTGGAGGTTATTAAGGAGAAGCCAAGCATTAAAATGCGTTTAAAGTAAAAGTGATTGTTGCTCTGTACCAGATGTTGCACAGCACACCTCACCCCTGCAGCCCTATTTCACCGGTCACCAAGATTTGATCCAGTTAAAATTATTGACCTGAGTTGTTGGCTGCTTGATTAACTGCATGTTTTAGTCATTTGTAATCACGAGTGGGGTGCGTGAATAATGGCCAACATGTCTGTGAAGTCTTTTTTTGAGTTGTTTTTGTAGATACCCCACTTTTGCACATACACACACACATCCACATTTTACAATAAATGAAAAAACAAAAACAAATGAATAAATAAACCAAATGAGGACACAACTGAGTAATGAGTATCATCATGAACTCTGCCTGGATAACACCTGTTTTCAGTGGTATTCGGGGCTGACTGTAGAGCGAGTCTGATCGCCGGCTCGTGATTGGCCATCCCAACGTGACTTCGGGTTGTGTTTCCTCAAAGGCTCACTCTGTTTCAGTTTTCTCCACATCAACCCACTGTGCTTCTGTTTTGTTTTTGTTTTTTGCATCCCCTGCGGTTCTCGCCTCCACAGCTTGACTATCCCCATTCAGAATGAATGAGAAGACCTGATCTGATCTGAATGTGGCCTACAGCTCTCTACGCGCCAACTGCAAAAAACACTGGTGACGCATAAAATACTTGAGCCAGTTCTCGGCTGAGTTGGTGTCATTGTTGCATGTTAACTAACCTAAAGAGGCACTTCACCACCAACATGATTTGTTCATCATTTACCTCCATGTGGACATAGAATGAATCTCAAACATGCAACAAGTTGTTGTCGCTCCCCTTTTTAAAATAGACCCAAACACTGAAGCTGTGGAGACAGAGCCCTCTTCATGGTGCCCCCTCCCTCTGAAACTCTCTCCCCAAACAGACTCAGACTGCACTGGCTCATCCTCTTTCAAATCACTGCTCAAAACCCAACTATTCAGAATTGTGCGATTAATGTTATGCTTTGTATTTTTTTGTGTTTTGCTTCTTTTGATCTTTTAACTTTCGTAAAGTGTCTTTGAGTGCCAAGAAGACACTCACATAAATAAAATTCCTTCTAATTCTTATTTCAAAACTATATCAAAACATTTGTTTAAACTCTCACACAACTCAGGCAGTATCATTCAAGCCTCATTTATCTTGTCAAATGCTCAGTGCTTTGAAACAAGAAAAATAAGCTTGCTTAGGAAATCATTTCTGGTGAAAAGCCCTGAAGGCAAACTAATACTTCACCTGTACACTGCACGCTTTCGTGCATGCGAGAGAACATCAAACATGAGCTTGTGTGTAGGTATGTGGTGTGGTGGAGCAACTTACCAAGTGAAATTTGTGTTGCTGTAAAGTTAAAACAATCACCAGCATATTGTTTCAAACATCGGTACGTTGCCCCAGTGTCTCCACCACCTTTTGGGGATGGTGTGACCAAGTATCACCACTTTATAATGCCAAAATGTTGCACGCAAAGTTCCTACTAAGACAGGGTCGTTGCTGGAACATTGTGGCAACGTAACATTTTAAGTATCGCAGTAACTTTGCTGTAACATGATGTTTTAAGTAAAACGTTGCAGTAACATCTCCGCCACGTAACATTTTTAAGTGTAATGTTGCAATAAAGTCACTGCAACGTAAAGTCTTAAGTGTAATGTTGCTGCAACCTAATGTTGCAGTAACATTGTTGCAATGTAACATTTTAATTGTTGCAGTAACGTCGCTGCAAAGAAACGTTGTAAGTGTTGCAGTAACAGTGCAGCAGCGTAACATTTTAAGCGTAATGTGTAATCAGTATCACTGACAAAAAAACTTGATCAAGGCATCCCTAGTACTCCCCTCAGTGTCCTCTTTGTCTCTTTGCCTTTCTGCTTTTCTTTTACTAAACACGGTATATTGAAATCTCCATGTCTCACATTCCTTCCAACCAAGTTCAAATTCGTCTCCTTTTTGAGTTTCTGCCCCCTAATTTACTGATAATTAATTTCTTCCAACTGTGAGTGAGGAGAGAGATTTGGAGATGTGCCGGGAGGACAGAGAGTTAAAACCGTGCATGAGGATATGAAGCGATGAAGCCAACAGCAGATGGAGAGTGAATGGACAAAAAAGAGGCAGGCGGTGAGGAAAAGATAGAACCGAGCAAGAGGGGGATGAAGGGAACAGAGGTGTTCACTTTTAGCTCCTTATGCCAGATTAGTAGCGGTGGGTCTCTGGCTAACAAGCTCAAACCCCTACAGCCCACAGCTCTCATCTTATCTACCCTCCAAACTCTAACCCCAAGACTCTCCTCCAAAGCCCCTGAACCCTAACACCCCCCTGAAATCCCTGATCCCTCATGCTTCCCCTAATACTCAGCCTCAGACAAAATGAGGACTACAAACAGCTTCCCCGGGCACACTGCTGCAGAATAATTGAAAAAAATTGTGTCATCATTTCACTTTGAATACACATGAGAAAAGCAGGCCTACATTTTACATCCACATAATGAGTCAGCTCTGTAACATTAGATGTTATAATATATAATAATGACTCTCAGGGCAGTTACATCTGCTGACCTCTCTTGGGAGCTCAGTGCAATTATTTACCCGGCAGAGATTCATAGAGCAAAGCTAATGCAATTCTGTCCGAGAAAAGAAGATGTGGCTTCCTCAACTTATTTTCAATTAAAACAAGATGATCTTTATGGGCGAAGGGAACGTGTGTGCTGTGTGAATGTGTCAGTAACTTGTGAGGACTAAAGCCCATTTGGAACTGAGTGTGAGCGTGGATATGTGATAATTATTGCTGATAAGGTGGACAGGTGTTAACCTACTCTGTGGTGCATTTGTGTAAATGCACAGGCACACACTGTGTCACCCTTCATTGTATAGCCTACTGGCTGCACCATAGGAAAACTCTTCAGTCTGTTTTCGGTGCACGTTCTTCACAAACTGACTGCTTGCTGAGGTCAACTGGTTCTCCTTTGGTCAACAAGACTAAGGGTGGTTTCACAACTGTACTTCGATTCATTTATTTCAGACCAAAATAAAAAATAAAGATGGTTGCATTTCAGTTCTGGTCTGGTTCATGTTCTGACTTTTTACAAATGAACCAAAAGGACTTCACATGAATTTTATTGGACAATTTTGATGATTGTCATCCTGCATCATAAGGACCCATGAAGGGAATTCAAATTCTGGAGACTGAGAGAAGTTTACGCAGCACTTAATAAACTAATAACTAATTATAGGCATTATTAGTATTATTAGACTGCAAATCCGCTTCATGTTATGAATAGTGAGAGACAGGAGGCATGTTGGACTGTAATGACTTATTACTGTGAGATCACTGTCACACACAGAATAGGATACGAGCACAGCAGTTTTAACAGCCTTTGACCTACTAATCAGGGAAAATACCCCTGCTGAAATGTGTGTGTTTTACAAGGGTTATTAAATGATTTGCATAATTATATGTAGACTACACACGGCTTATAATATAAGATTGCTTCCTGAACAGGTTTCACATTCTGCCGATGGATTTATTTGTAGTTTAGCTTTTGAAATCATGCGAAAATCACATACATAAGTAGTTTCTTAGGCTTTGTTGCAACTGCGTTCCCTTTTCTTTGTCGTAGTTTCACATTCTGCCTAAATCTGCAGAGCTTGTGACTTTGTGGTGACATGCAATTTCACCCATCATGTTTAGTGTAGCGGAGACAATGACAAGTTAACCTGCTCTGGACCCACGTGAGCACAGTTTGACTGACAATCAAACACAGTCCCGTCATATTAATCTTCCCTGCCTTGTTCGTAGTCATTGGGGAAAAGCCAGAGTTTATAAAAGCATCTTTCCTGCAGTGGTTTGACTTCTGGAATCTAGAGCCAATCAAAATGCCAGACATGTTCTTAATATGTGGGATGTGGCAGAAGGGGTAAAAATCCTGCTTCCCCTAATATTCAGCCAGTGTTCAGTTTTCACACCTTCCCAAAGGAGCCGCACTAACCAGGCAAATGGACCGGGGTTAATTTTAATTGAACAAATCAAGCTAGGTGTGAAGACACCACGCTAGCAGCTCTGTGAGTCTGTACTTTAGAGAAATGAAGTCAAGTCAAGGAAATGTTGAACGTGGTCATCATCTCACTGTAGCTTAGCATATTAGCATGTAAACATTTCTCAATCGGCACAAGCACACCTGAGGTTAAAGGGAATGTCATTGGTTTACAATAAAGGAGTAATACGCTGCATTAACTCACATTAACTCGAGGCATTACAACTTAATTTCAGTTTGATCAATTGTTCATGGACCATGTCAGTGACCTGACATGCATATACAACAACAACAACACACTTAAGTAGCAGCATACAAATGGTTTACAGACCTCAACATTTATTGGCCTCATTAACCTTAGAACGTCTGTGTTGTCATTTTTCTCACCTATCTTTAGAATTAGTCAAACTATTTTTTCAAACTGTCAGTGTGACATAAATATCCTCCATTGATATTTAAACATTCACATATTTGTATTGATATCACTTTATGACATCAAATGAAATATCTATGTATTGTTTATGTT